>WEIV01006915.1:648775-689448 GCA_013390005.1 Calyptomena viridis
AAGTAAAGAGTGTTGAGTCCTATAACAAAGCAGGGTGTGTTTCTTAACTCACCAATTGCTGCCTGCAAGAGCAGTATTTCCTTTTGTACTCTTAGGAATTACTTGTTTTATTTCCCTTTTTTTTCCAGCCAGCAAATGATCAGCTGACAGGATAGCAACGTTTTCTCATTACCTTCAGGGAGACAGGCACCCCCCAAAGCAGTGACAGCTTCACCCATGTCCAAAAGCACTGAGATGAGCAATGCAGGTCCTCAAAGTCCCACTTGATTTTCAGATACATGCAGCTCACCTAGTTCTGTGGTCTGGCCTTTTCCTCTCCACTTCTGCCTGATCTGCTGTGTATTTTGCTCCAGTGATACAACACCTGAAACCCCACACAACAGATGGCATTAAAGAGGCTTATTTACAAATGCTCCCATTTCCCAATATGAAACTGCCTGATTGAACCAGTAACTCTGTAGTGTGTGGAGAAGCTGGATTGGAGTATTTTGGAGAAGTAAACCCTTCTAAAGGGAGGATTTAGAAATGTAGATGCATGTAGGAGGATCTATGCTTCAGGCTGGCTCCTCTAAGCAGAAAAAATTTCTAATTAATTTTTTAAAACGCTGCCATACTCCTCTTAAATTGAGGAGTAGTGCATTCTACTTTCCTTTACAGAAAGGCATTGTATATTACACTCAATCTGATTAGGTAGGGGAAAAATAAGCCAGCTGTGTTTCTAGGAGGTTTAAATATGTCCTTTAAGCAGTGTTTAAACAGATCAGTGTTTATATCAACTCACTCTAATATGAGACAAAGCACATTTAAATCTTCGTTTTAAAATACCACACAATTATCATCTTATTGCAGATCCCTTGTTAGGAGAACACCTTACAGAGGAAAAAATTCCTGAACAAAAACTGCTGTCACCAAATTGTACCAATTCTGAAAGTGTTAAATAATTAGAGCAATAGAGATTTAAGATTATCCACCAAGGAAATGAGCCTTGAAATCTGTATCATAATGTATTTGGTTACAATTTCACTTCTGAAGGAAATTATATTTTAGGAAAAAAAATCACGTAAATCTTTTCCAATAAGGAAAGATATACTGGGGAATCAGGATGGGATTATGTCTCCTGGCTATTCCTTCCATCTAGAGGACTTTATTTTGCAAAGCAGATGAATAAACCACATGAGCATTGAAAAATCAATTCATCATTTTAAACAATGGTCCCAGCTGACTCCACTGAGCCTTGAAAAAAGCCCCTAGGGCTGGATGTGATGGTGAAGACTTGCCTTGGATGTGGTGCTTGCACAAAGCAAGGGCCATAACCCCAGCCTCACTCTTTTTCTATTTTACTACGTTACACCTTTGTTTGTTAATGGAAGAAGGTGTGAACACAAAGACTGGTGTTAATAAGAGGTGAAATTGTAACCCAGCCTTGTAGTTTGTCCCATGCAAACAAAACCAAATCTAACATTTAACTAATGACTCTGACATGACCTTCTCAAAGAGGTCAGGACCAGAAGCACGAGGAGATGTTGAAGGGGTTAAAAGTGACAAAAAGCTACAAGTAAATCTAAATGTTTATGTGTCTATATGACCAAGCTGGATGTCTCATAGCAGGGCTGAAACTAAAAAGACATAAATTGTAATTTGTGTTGGGTAATATATGTAAGTGATCAGTAAAAAAACTAGAATACTTTTTATAGGGTTTCAGACATCCAAGAGAAGATGAAGCACTTACAAGTGTGTCATGCTGAGGTGAATCCTTCATTTTTGTAAACAGCTGGACAGTGACATTCAGGAGTATTTTGCCAGTTCTACTATTTTTATCTCGGTGGCCTCTGTCACCTAATACTTAGAAAACCAAAGCAAGGTTATATTTTGTTTCTGGTTTCAGATAATCAGATAATTTTAAAAGGATGATGCTCATCATTCACAAGATATCCATATTGCTATATACTTCATCCAGTGCAAAATCAAATCTTGTCATCAAATCATATCATCTGTAGCCCAAAGATGACTAAGAAATGAAGGTAACAAGCTGCAATAACAAAAGGCCACCTTCCTGGAAATGTATGGCACTTGTGTCACACCAACCAGCATATGGTGCACAAAATCTCCCTGTCCCTGCTCAGCTGGTCAGATCTTCAGATCAGAGAATGACAGATAAATTTCTACCCCTTAGAGGTAGAAGCATCTCTCCTTCTAAAATCATGAGAATCTAGAGTAGCTCAACCCTCCTCACTAATGATTACTGGAGTTTTCATCACTTTCATTTTGAATTTCAAATCGGACGTAACACTGGAGCACCTGTAATTACCTTTATGGAAATTAAGATTTCCATTAGGTTAGGGTGCTTTACATATATCAGGCAGAAAAATTACAAGATTCAGGGACCAAAAGCTGAAAATGAACAAGCGCTGATTCAAAATAAGATTGACATTTCCAGTGATGAAGGCAATTAACAAGAACACAGGAACCTGTTGGAATCACCTGCTCTGTAAGTTAAGATTGGATGATTTTCCCAAAGGTTTACTGTAGCTCATACATAAGACAGGAGCAAAATAGAAGTTATTAAATGAGATTTTTCACTTTGTCTTATACATGATGTCCTAAGAATTTCAATGACTCATCCTGCCTTTACTGTTACCAAAATTTGCAGTTGTTACCATAAACAGCCCGCATTTGGATGCTTCATCATAGAACAAACTTTAAAGGAGGAAGTGATATTGTTAAACTCTAGAGCTCAGCTGAAAACACCAGTGCATGGCATACAGTTAGTACTAAAATTAAGTTGTAAAATTGGTATGCAAGCATTGTATTATCTATCATTCATGCTTCAAAAGCAGCCAGGAGGACAGGAACCGAAATAACAAAAAGTATGAGCTGTAATTGTATCATTAGGCATCTTCTATATCTCTAATAAAGTACTAGAGCTTAGTTACTGCTGAAAGGAGGAAAAGCTAATAGTACCCTGGTTGATGTTGCAGTACAAAGGAAGTAGAGAACCCTCATCTGCAGATAAAATAGACATAAGTCCTAATGAAGACATGCTTAAAAAAAAGAAAGAACTCCCCGTTTAATAGCCTGAAGGCATCTTAAGTAAAATGTCAGAGAATGATAACCCATCTGTTTAATTACTACTGAGCTCTAATTGTTAACACCAATTACATAACAAAAACTATCCTGCATTCATGCACTAGGAAATTAGATACAGTAGACAAAACAATAATTAAAGAGCTGAACATATTGGCTTCTGGACCAGGGTCTAGTACATTTAGGCTAGTTAAAACACAGGATTGTATCCTTCAGCTGTTACCCAGATGAACCATCAGGGCTGGTGATCTCTGTGATGTGAGACTTTCACCACAATCTGTTACGTTCACTGCTGTGGTTTGTTTCTGTGCCCATGATGAAACCAGAAGCTGCTATTTCCCATGCTTTTTTTATAACTGGTTTGGCTCAACTTGTCACTGAGTCAGCACAAGCCAGAGTACAAACAGCAGCTGAACACAGTCTTTTCTGAAGCAGCAATGAGGAGGCATCAAATGAAGACAGGAAGAAACAAGTTCATCATACACGAAGAGTGACATATACTTCAAATATTGCAGAAGACTACAGATACTAAAATACACAGAAAACAGCATAAAGATTGAGGAAGCAGGAAATGATTGCCTTGTTCATCAGGTCTTACCCATTCCTCTTGCCTCGTGCTGGTTATGGCTGCAGACAGAGTCCTTTTACAGAGTCCCAAGTAAAATGAGGCCATTGTTTTACTTGGAGATTATGAGACTGGACCTGCCTTTTTTTTTTTCCCTCTATTAGGAACATACACTGACATCTATAGTGAACACTAATGAGGCTCACTATAAGATTTTCAAACATCTGAGTAATGGTAACTTGGTGGGTTTGTATAATTCCATGTCCAATGTCAAACACTGGGGCTATTTGCCTTGTCAGTGGCACACTTCCATCTTAAATACACCATGAGCCCTTTGCCTTCTGGTGGTGCAAAGCTGAAAGATGCTTTTCAGATGGAAAAGGCAACCTCAACAACTGGAGTAGCTCTGCTCTCCTCATAGGGCTGGAACTGCTTGTAGCTCAAATGATCACAGCTCTCCCTTGCACCATAAGAGGTCATGCAGCATTTCTGGGGTCCTGCAATCTGCCCTTAAAAGAACATGTTTATCTGCTGGTACAGTTTAAGCCATTTTGCCAGAATTTTTTTGTCTCAGTTCACTGTGTAAGTCAGAAGCCCTTCCTCTTCCTCCTCACTGGTTATATTTTCTCTACCTCCCCCTGCCTCCAAAAACTATCAGTGCAGAATTTTGCTGTCCATCTTCTGCCTTCTGTTTCTCTTTCCCTTTTGCAGCACAAAAGTTTCCTTTGTCAGATTTGCTGGCCTGTGACTGACAAGCAATTACAGTAACTAATTTCATTTCAGTGGAAGATAATAAAACGTGATACCATAACTACTCACAGAGCCTCCAAAGTATTCGTGTTCCCTCTAATAACCTGGTGAGATGCTGTTAATCTTGACAGAGGCTGCCCAGCAGGTGCTGTGGAGCTGAATCTTCATATTCTTTCACTGTTTGATGATCCTTCCACGGGGAAAATTCTAGGCTGTTAAAATGCAATGGCCCTGCTCTGTTCCTTAATTACATTTAGTTTATTAGAGGCACACTCAGATGCATAACTAATCCTGGAGCCTGCTCTACCTTACCAAGAGGGAAAGGGAGGCCTAACTCATTTAGGCACTCACAATCTCACATGCATGGAGTGGTTTCTCTCTGGGAGACAGAGACATATAAACAGAGGGGAAATTCTGCTGTTTCAAGAGCACATGATTTTTCACCAATATTTCCCTCTCCTCTTCAGGGACAAGTTGCCCTTGTTTTCAGATATTCCTCCTAAAGCCAAGATGTGCCAAGGAAAGTTTGGTGTCTATTTGCCATTTAAAATTCAGTCTGCCTGCCCCCTCAGATGAGAGTGCAAATGAGCTGTATAAGGGTGAGGAGACAGATGCACTTGGGTGGCAAAGTATAGGCCTCCCTTCAGAAAAGCTGCCTTTACCAGCACTGCAGAAAAACCATTAATTTCCCTTGAGATGCCACCCCTGGGTGCACAAGAGGAGGAGTATGGAGAAAGGAAACAACAGTAGAAATCAGAATTTGCACCAGAAGCACATCAGTGTCCCAGCAGTGAAATGGTGATGTGAATGTGAAAGCCTGGGTATTTCTCAGGACATATATCAGCTCAATGCATGTCTGACCTGTGTCCTCCTGCTCCTGAGCAGCAGAATCCCACCTTGATACGACAGCAAAGACAAAATCATCCTCTCAGCATCTCGCCAGTGCTGCAGAGGGGATGATTAAACACGGGGGACTTGCTGAGCCCATAGAGGAGCTCATAACTGGGGCTTAGCCATCTGAACTTCTTCACAGAGACAAGCCTGACACCCCTGCTCTGGGAAGAGAAGGCAGCAGGGTCCACTCAGACAAGTTTCCACAGACTCAGTGGCACTTTTCGTGACAACCCTCTTTTCAAAATTTCTGTAAACACAAGTACACAATAATGGAGGTGAGAGGGCAGAGATCTCTCTTGGAGAGGGCTAGTTCAGGGACTGAAGTGTGAGGATGCTCCTTTTAAAGAGATAAAGCTAGAGGAGCTGCTCAGCTGAGGGCAAAAAGGCTAAAATACTGCTGCTGAAACTTCCATGTCCGCTTGGGAAGCCAGTCTAGCTACAAGATAAACCAGAGCACTAGCATGTTCCTCATTAAAATCCACCTGGCTGCTCTTCAATAGTGTCTTGCTCATGTTAACTGTAGTTAAATTATTTTCCAAGCTCTTGAGAAGTAACTGAAATGCTTAGAAATGCTCTGAGGAAATGACAACAATAACTGATATGACTGTCTCTGTCTTGCAAAGACAATAGCAGATCTCTATCCATTTATTCCAGGCTAAGACTTGTGATATGAGCTCCTCAGAGATGAAGTTGTACATGGCCCAGATCTCACTCCATCTCAAACCCAGAGGTGGGAAAAGCGTGAGCATCGTTTCAGTTTTCTTTTCTTTAACCAATATATGTCCAGACCCTGCTGAATTTCATGGGAACTCAGTATTCATGGTGGAGAACAGCCCTCTGAAACACACTGCCTGTTTGTTTCAGGGAGTGTCATGGTTTGACTCTGGCTAAAAGCCGAGAGCCCACACATAGATCTAAAATTCTCAGAGAGGGAAAAAAAACCTCCGACTTTTGTGATAAGGATTACAAGCAACTGTTTATTAACTACTTCACACAAGCAAAACAGGCTCTAACTTAGAATGTTAAGAGTTTACAACTACTACTAAAATCAGAGCTTAAGAGTTTAAGGGTGAGCAGTTTGATAGTTGTTACAGACACCTTTCTCCCCACCCCACCCCTCCCTTTTAAGATCCTTCACCTTCCCCCAACAGCTCGGGAAGGCAGGTGTGTGTGTGGGGGGGGTTACAATCAGAGATTTTCTTTGCTGCTGTTCAGAAGAGTGAGAGAGTCCCACCCCAGCTTTCCTCATGGGGTCTTCTCCACGGAAACAGTCTGTTGCAAACTGCTTCTTAGTGGATTCATTACTAACAACAGTTTTCCTGGTACTGTCGTCATGTAAATCACTTTACCATAGGTGCAGTCATTTCAGGTGCCGGCTGCTCAGCTGCTTTCAGTGCTTCATGTGCTTCTCACGGCCATCAATTGTCCCAAGAAATGCGGCTCTGCTGCCCAGCATCTCTTCTTCTCACGGCCCACGGGGTTCCACCAGGCCCCTCTGCTCCAAACACAGGATCACAGCCTCTCTTTTCCGGCATGTCTCTGTTCCAGCGTGGAAAAATCTCCCAGTCTTTCCACGGGTTCACAGGCTGAAGAATCTTCGCCCCTATGGTTCCTCACAGATTGCTGGGGCCCTATTCCAGTGTTTAAGGCATCTTCTCTTTCTCCTCTCTCTGACCTTGGTGCTAATCAAGCTCCGCACCCTCCTGTCTCTTAAGCGGCCATGATGTTCTGCGCAGACTTTCTTTCTCTACTCCTTCTTAAATATGTTATCACAGAGGCGTTGTTGCCTGACCTTGGCTAGCTTAGAGCAGAGAAAAACTCTAGCAGCTTCTTAAAGAAGTCTCTCTCCTAGCCCCCCCAGCTAATAAAAAACTCTGGTTACTTAAAACCACAACAGGGAGTTAATTCCTCTGCCCTCCTGTCATTTCTTTCAGTAAATGAAATTTTAGAAGAGAGGAGTAATATACATGTCCAAGATAGCTGAGCTGTGTTTTCCTCCAAACATCGCTCAAATTAAACCTACAAGATGTTCCTGGTATTGTCTGGAAATCTACTTATGTTATATCCTTAAATATACTTCCCTTAATTCCACGGGGTCTTCTTGAGTTTGCATAGCGAAAATGGGGAAAAAAAAGAAATTCTGTATTTCCTTAATATTGAGAACATGGGAAGTAAAAAACCCTGAGCTTTCTGTCCTCCAAGAAGAGAAGTGATGTGAGAGCAAGCTAAGTGCCACTAGCTTACCTGGGTCCAAGCCAATGAGAGAGCCTCTTGCATAAAATAAAAAGGTCAAGACTATGTGATCTCAGTGGGGAAGAGAGCCAAGAAAACAGTTCGCTGTTTAAATAGCTGATTAAATAAAATATAATTAGGGCTAACTTGGCCCCTTTCCCAGAGTTCATAAACCCACACAAGGAATCTCCTCTGGGGGCAGTGCAGCCTGACATACACCGTATTTAAATCAGGCCATTTAAAAAAAGCTGACCTTTCTTAGTGTCAGCTTCTGTTTGTTCACACCGCCCCCCCAGCTCTCTCTGAAGTTAACCTTTCATGCTGCTGCCTGCCCACTTGCTTTGTGTCTTCCCCACCTTTAGACTTAGCAGGAGACAAATTAAATAAACCAGAACTACAACAGAATGAGAAGTTCCAGGAAAGCCTTTGCAGCAATTTATTTCCCAGGTTTTGACGCAGCTGCCTGGGTTGGGAGAAGGGTTGGGAGAGCCCAGCTCCCTAGAGTTTGGAAATATCAAACTGTAGAAGACAAATCCATGTAGGTATTTGCCCTGTTTTCACCAAGCTCTCACGAAGACCAAAGACTCATTTTGTGTAACTCCAGGAGGCTGATATCCTCTCTGCTGGACTGGTACCAATACCCCACTGCTCTGCTAAGCCTGAAGAACAGATTTTCAGCAGCAAATTAAATCACTTGGGCACAAGCCCACCCTAACCTGTTTCACTCCTTTCAGACAGGTGGCTTATATTATATTAGTCCATTCCTCAGGTAGACTTGGCTTCCCATGTCAACACTGGCCATATGGATACATGGTCCATATGATACGGAGCACAGGGAATCCCTCATTTAGGAAAAGAAAATCGCACCAGAAAAGAACCTGCAGACACATAACCACAAATGCCAAGAGGAAAAAGTAGGTGAAGAGTGGGATGGAGAGGCTGTAAGGTCTGATTGAAAAAACTTGAAGTCGACGAGAGTCTTTCTACTGCCTACAGGAAGCTTTGAGTCAGAATTTCATTTGGGAAGAAGGGGGAGAATTGCAGCTATCCAGAGCTTTCTTTGAAGTGAGACAATGATCTGAACACAAGACCTAGAGGTAATAAGAGGCCAAATTATGATGCATTGCTCAGGGAGACATATACCTTGCACAACATGCTGTGCAGAAGGCATCTCCATTCCAGGTTGTTGGGATGTTTCTGCTTTATTCTGATTGCTTTTCAAAAGTTCATTTACAGTAGAATAATATGAATTCAGAAAGTGACCTCTCAGCTGTGTATGTGGAAAATTTGTCCATCCAGTAAGTCTGAAACCTAGTCAAACATCACCTCCTAGTTATTTATAATGCTGCAAATGTTGACTAAAATACATATATTCATGCTGATTTTAGGCTGAATTGATGCTCTGCATATTCTGCACACATGGCTGCTTTTACATTCTTTAGAGGAACACAATGTCAAACACTTTGAGAGGAACAGGGTGAGCACAGTCCTAAACCAACAGACCAATTCTAACAGTGTCACATGAGGCTGATGGAGAGGAGTTGGTGAGTTTTGCATCAAAAAGTCTGGGAAATGTCTCAGGAGTCTTTATTATCTCCATTACAGCACTATAGGATCAGTGAGATGGAAGGCCATGAACAAAATGCACATAAACATTGTGGAGCTGCCCAAGGTCATGGAATAACTCACAGCAGTCTTACCAGATCTGCTGGGTTTACCACCTCTTTCTCCATCCCTCCTGTATGGAATTCCTTTAAATTGTATCCATTGAATGTCAGGACCAGAATTCCCACATGAAAACGGACCCTTCTACCTGGTGGTTTTGCCTTCACTCAGTTTTCCTTTCAGACCATTATGGCCCTAAACTGGTAAGATCAGAAGAAAGTGCTTGGAGATTTCAGCCCATTAGTTTAAAGGTAAAGAGTAAAATAAATGGAAGCTCCCTTTTAGTGTCTAAATAATGGGGCCTTAGGTCCTGTGAGCAGGCAATATCATTTGCCAATATTATTTTCCATTCCATTCTTCTGCCATAAAAAGGTGGACTTCATCCTTCAACACCAAGAACATTTGCAACATTTCAGCTGCCTCACAAAATTCTCTTCTACTACTGACCCAGCAAAGCCTGCCCTGAGCACTGCAGTGTTACAGTGCTGATCTCACCAGTCTCAGTCACAGCACTCAGGGCTGCTGGAGGAAGACTATGGGATTCAGAAAGAAACTCTGCTCAGAAAAATAGATGGACTCACCCTTACTTGAGGGCATGGAAGGCATGTCCTTGTGTCCGAGTAGCTGAACACAACATGATATAAATGCACTTGCTCACCACCACCCAAGACCAGAAACTCCGCCTCTCAACACCTGGCAAAAAAAGGAATTAAGTAGTGCATAGAAGCTAATTGAACAACTATTTAGAAAGCTTTAACTCTTCTAAGGGACAAAAATCTCATGTACTTTCATCGACATCATGGTGCTGGTCCTGTAACACTCCAAGTCTGCACGGGCCCAGAGACATGTTTTTGCTGCCCCGGTGTCTGGCACAATCATTGACTTGGAAATGACTTGGAAAAGTCATGCTGAAGTCTCTGATCTTTTTCCACTATGCTGCATTAGAGAACTCATGGGTTAAGAGGAAATCCTCCAGTTGCCCAAATAAAAAAATGTCCCAGACGCAGCAGCGTGAAAGAATAAAACAATAATCGAGCACCTTATCCCAGGCTTTAACCACCAGTTTTCTAATGCTGGAGAGATTCTTTTGAATGACCAGCTGTGCCAGATACAAAATGATGACCATGAGGCTCTTTTTCTACTAATTCCTTTCCTCATTTAGACTTTCTCTCCTTACCCTTTCTTCCTCTTGTTTATTCCGACATGTTTTTCAACTGTGTCATAATAAGCAACATTTTCTCTATGATCAGCCTCTCCTGTGCTCCTACCTACATTTTTCTTGGCTGTCTTCTCTGCCCTGTTATACTTTTTAAGGGAAGAATTTTCCTGAAACCATTATCCACAGATAATAAGCTGGAGTTTTGCATGTTCTTAAGAACACTTACCTCCTCCAGGGTTGTGGGAGATTTTGATCTTACTGTGGGGTGGGGGTTATCCTGAGCATAAACAAAACAAAACAGTCCATTCAAGACCATCCTAATTTTCCTCAGTTTCCATGTTCCCCTTCTCCAGTATGTTTCATTTGTCCTGGCCCCCTGTGGCACTGGAAGGATGGAAGCTGGTATGAAAAGCATGAAATAACCAAATGGTATTATCCACCTCAAGTTCAAGCCAAACCTTTGCCAGGCTCCTGCTGTCACTGCAGGGCAGTTTACAGCTCTGCAACTCACCCATTTCAGAAAGGACTGGCAGGTTACAAACCCAGTCAAAACATTTGATATCAGTCTGAGGCAGTTTCCAATGTCTGACAGAGAAAGAAATCAAGACACATTGCTTTCACCTTGCCTCCTTGAGATGGATGTAACCCCATCTCTGTCTCTCTCCCCACCCCAAGAAACGACCACATTTTCAAACCCAGGCAATGACAGACTGCAAAATGTAGATTCAGCACATTTTATAATATATCTTAACTTACATATCAGCATAATGGTATTCGTCCTCTCAGGAAAAGGTTCTGATAGCCCAGATCAATCTCTCCACAAAGGTGAAGAGAACTTCCTTTTAGCCCTTTAACAAAATTATCTCGGTCATCAGGAGATCAGCAGCAGGATTGAGTCTGTGCCTTGCAAATTTGCACAGTCTGCTTTTTTTCATATGTGTGGTTTGCTTTAAACCTCACTTATATAATGCTTTTTTATCACAGCCACACGGGCTAATTCATGTATATGTATATAGTATAAAAGCATTTGAATTAATGTTCCAAGCTTGTTTATTTGAAGGACTGAATGCCCTCTCAGGAAGATACATTGATCTTAGAGGAGGCCATTCTCTGATGAACACTGGTTCCTGCAATATTTATGGCATCTGAAGCCTTTTCTCTACTCTTGATCTTTTGAAAAGAGATCCCAAAGGAGGGTGACAAAGCTCGGAGACTGAAGGAGGGAGAAGAAGTACAAGAGGGGTCCCTTTGCTCTGAGTACAACATCAAAATGTAAACAGGAAGGTGATCAAGGACTGCAGTTGTTTCTAAATTAAGCATTTAATATGTGTATTAATGAATATGAGAGGAAATAACCCATTGAGCCAACTTTATAGAGAATGCTGGGATGGGAAAAAATAAATCTGCAGCTCTGCTCAGTTTTGAAACTCAATTCTGCTATTTGAGGGCATATCAACTGTGATTTTGAGGCCAGCCAAAAGAACTGATGTCAATGGAAACATCAGAAAGCAACTTTTCACAGTCTAGCACTTGCCATCATTTTAATTACTCCACATCGCCATATTTATTATTAAAAATAAAATATTAAGTACTTTTCTGGTTTCTTCAGAACTGACTTTGCACTGAGAGATTGAGGAGTGCACACTTGATTTCCATGTGATGTCCTTCCTCCTCTTCTACCTTGAAGGCAAATCATTTTTCCTGGCTTGGTTTTGTTTTCATGGGATAGTAAGGAAGAAAAGACAAAACGTGGACAAGCAGCAAAGGCCAAGGCAGAGAGCAAAGAGTTTTGCTGCTGTGGTGGTTCCCACTGCCTGGGGAATGTACCTCCATGCTTTTAACTTACTTTATCATGTGCTGGAGGCAATCCTAGGGCTGACCTGCCTCATCTCTGCAAGTTGTGTAGGAATATACCTGTGTAATTATACATGCTGGGGGCAAGGTATGCTGCACTGTCCCTTCAAATTCTGTCCCATGTGGCACGTGGGAGTACAGGCAATGAGTAGGAAAACAACTGTTGCTCCAAATTTGGGAGGATGCACTATGATATTCTGTCAAACAGGTAATAAGCAGTTGTTTGCACTGCTCTGTTGGATGGATGAGGTGTGTGAAGATGCCAGTTTTGAGCTGTGACTGCCTCCTTCCCTTCCCTTAACTAGGAATTTATTTTGTCAGGAAAATCCTTGGTAACATCAGCAGCCAAGGCAGATCCATGGCTGGGAAAAGACGAGGCCAGGGACCAGAGTTACATTGTAAAAGATGCAATTCTCAATTAAAGGGCTTTGTTGCACCTGGCTAAAAAAGAATTTGATGGAAGACTTGATCAAACCAAATTATTCATAGTTGTAATATGGAAAAAGCAAATATTCAGGGGGGAAAAAAATTACAAAAAGGATTTAAAAAACGTTAGTTTCAAAACAGGTCTGGGAAGTTTGAGTCCTCAAAAGTGACCTGCATCTGACTCTTGCTTGCAGCAGCACAGGATGCATGCAGATGGGATGTCCAAAAAGGATAGTATGGGGATAACAGAGGTTTTGAAAATCAAGTGGTGATAAAGTTGATGATGGTGTAAAGGCTCTTGTTTGCCCCTTTCCCAAGAAACATCTGAGAGATGTACCTGCCCGATGTATTAAGATGAGCTACCCAAAATAAAATTCTCCCAATACACTTACCAATAGAATGGATTGCTCCAAGCTACTTTGGTGACCAATGGCAAAAACTTTTGAAGAAGCTGTTAGCAAACCAATTAGACCCATTAGTGGGTGACTGCAATTTGTGTGCACTCATGGCAATACTTAAATACTCAGCTACAAACCTCCAGGTGAGTCTTACTAAGGAAATTCCTCTAATTAGAGCCCTCAGTTGCCTCAGTCATCCTGTGCTGACCTGCAGCTCCGCATTTCCACAGCTCCCCCCACCAACACCAACCGAGGGGGCTGTAACACACCCATCAAAATCCTCTGTCTGAAAGTACCCTCTCAGCTGGGCAAAACAACCCAGACCTCTGTGGCTGCAGATCAAGGGGGAATGGGAAAAACAAGAAGCTGCAGGGGCAAAGCATGATGCCTGTCAAAGCCAGCACCAGTGCTCTCCCTGACTTTGGCAGAGCTGGGATTGCTGCATTCATTTTGTTTCGATGTCAGGATGAGGGGGAGCGTTGAGATGTGCTGTCAAGGCTTCTGTGTGAAGAATTAAAATAGCCAGTTTCAGGTTAGCCTTTTGTTTAGTTACTCATTGTATCTTGTCACCTAAGGGCCTCTTTCAGCTGGTACGAAGCACTTTCCTGGCTTAGTCATGTGGAAGATAGATGTTAGAGAGCTTCTCTCATCAAAATGTTTGTTTTAAAGGGAGATCAGAAAACTGAAAAACATGGCAGAGGCTCAACAGGAGAGATGGGAAAGGTAGTGTTTGCCAAGTAGTCCAACACTGGAGAGATAAACGGACATTTGAACTCATTTCACTACATGATGTTATTAGTTATATGAAATTAGACTGGCCAATACAGCTCTATAAAATGCAAGGAGAATGCAAGAGTGCAAGTAGGAGAACAAACACACAGGGGAAAAATCACTGTCACTCACAAAGAAGTGCCTGGCAGACTATGAATTAAGTTCACTCCTCAGGGCAAGCCATCCCCAGCTGTTATAAATACATTTTAATGCCCCTGTCAACATACGGCAAGAAAGAGCCCACGTTCCCCAATCCAGTGTGTCAGGTGTTCTCTGTCATCCAGAGGGCTTGAAAGAGCCACATTTACATTGCAGTTTTGTCACTGCCTCCAGCAGTGCAAAGGCAGCTTCTCTGCCAGTTGGCTGGAGCGGGAAGTGGCTGTGGAGCACAGCCAGTAGTAAAGCAGCAGTAGCTGGTCAGTGGTGCCCACTGCTGCCCTGCTCCCTCTTGCACCACTCAGGCAAACAGGGAGTTTGTCGAACTCCATCAATCCCTGTCTAGGCTGTATTGCAAAATCATCAATTAACAGGCTGCTTGGTTTTTCCTCAGGGAACTGAGGGGGCAGGAGGACTCCAGCCATGCTTGGGTGGTAGGGGAGAGCAATCCCTCCCCTTTGGCTGACAGGAGACCTTGCTTAACCTTATGTGGGGAGCTCTTGCTTCCCAGTAGACCCATCCCTGAGGGGTGTGGTGAGGTCAAATCTCAAGTCCTGAGCAGAAAGCAACGATGCTCCCAGCCTCCAGAGTATGGAGTTACCTCCCTTTTCCCATTTGTCCATGTCCTATCACCCTCCCTAAGCTGTAGCTTTGGTACAAACAACTTTGGAATAACTATGAGTCAGACTAGAGCCATTTTTCTGCTAAAGCTACTGCTTTATCTTTTGTTTCTGAAGAGCCTTACAGCACTTTCTTCAGAAACAAATGCCAAGAGGGGACTTTTCCCCTCTCTGTCAGACATCTGATGGTGCTACAGCTGCCAGCCCTAACCACCACCTCCAGCAAAATCATTTTTTAGGCTCCTGCTAGGCTCCAAAATTGGCTCTGTTTGAGATGAGCAGCTCTCAAGATAGGGTTCCATCAACCCAAGAGGAGTGCAATCACATCCCGCCTTGTAAATGCACTTTTGGATTTCTGCTGCCTTTCACTTCCCCCTGAAACATGAGATTGGCCTCAGCTAGACCATGATCTCTGTGCAGGTGGGAAATACTTGGTGTTTAACACACGGGAAACCAAGCAGAGTTATAAAATACAATATAGCCACGAACGAGCAACACAAATGGGAGATTCTAAGAGAGGATGTCATTTCAAATTAAAGCATTGTCATGCAGCAAATGGGACACTGCAAGGCAGCCAGCAGCCACTGCCCATTGGAAAAGCCAAGCTTACAGGGTGTAGTGGTTTGACCCTGGCTGGATGCCAGGGACCCACTAAAGCTGCTCTCTCACTCCCCTCTGAAAATGGGCAGAGGAGAGAAAATAAAATAAAGGGTTTCATGAGTTGTGATAAGGACCAAGAGAGATCCCTTGCTGATCACCATCACAGGCAAAACAGACTCCAAGTGGGGATAATAATTTAATTAATATTACTAATAGAGTCTTACTAATTGTAATGGAATATTAATAACAGAATCAGAGCTTAAGAATGAGAAGTAAATAAATCTTAAAGACATCTCCCCCCACCCCCCTCCTTCCAAGTTCTACCTCCTCCCCCCAATGGTTCAAGAAGATGGGAATGTGGGTTATGGTCAGTTGTTGTTTCTGCCACTGCTCAGAGAGAGGATCCTTCCCCTGCTTCCCATGGGAGACAGTCCTTCACGAACTCCTCCAGTGTAAGTCCCTCCCTGTGCCTCCCAATTGTACCAGCACAATAGCTTGCAAAGCTTTGCTTTAGCCAGAACACTAAAACAAAACCACAGAGCCACCAAGCAATTTAAAGTCACCAAAACTCTCCTCCACTGCACTGACTGGAGAGAGTGGTCCCACAATTACTTAGGTGACAACGATCAGGAGGTAGCAAACATCACTTTTACTGCCAGACAAAGTCAGCATTAGCACACAGCAGAGACTCAGAGCCACAGCCCATTCCTTGGCAGGCAGATGGTTTCCAAGGTCCCACTAAGTCACTGCCTAGGATGATAAAAGTGTGTTTGTTACTCTTGTACTGCTACTTCTGTTGCTTTGCTGATGTGAGTATCTGACCTGGTACAAATTGCCATCATCTACTTCAAAACACCAGAGAAGATCAGCAGCTACGCCGGGTACTGCCCCAATCCACAGCAAGGCCGGGCCGGGGGACAGAGTAATCCTTTTGAAAGAGAAAGGCTTTGTTTCTATGATTTGTTTCCTTCTCATTTTGTTTCTAAATGGCTCTTGGTTGCCTGCAATCGCCTCAGCAATAGCTCATGTACAGTAACATGCCACGCTACTGCAAAATGTCTTGGGAAGAGATATTTCACTGGGCTCAGCAGCCCTTAAAGGGAAACGTCTGCTGTCAGGCGTGTGTGCTCATCACCTGCTGATTCATGGCCCTGTCTGAGTGCACACTGTGGCTCAGCAAGCAGCCCATGTGAGAGGCAGATTTTATCAGCGTTACTGGTGCAGCAGTTCTTTAAAAGCCAATGTGGGATCTCATATTTCTGGAAGCACACGCATGCAATTTACAAACTCAGAGCCAGCAGCACAGCAACACAGATTACTCAATCCATCATTTCCCGGGTGAAGGTGGCTGCTAAGGCACAGGAAGGTTTCAGTTGGGTGAGATCTGGTCATTATGTATAGCAGTAGCTGCTTCAGAGAACACACTCTGCTTTCTAAATTTCAGCAAGAAGCAAAGCTGCATCCCCAAAACCTGAGGCCTCATCTTGTCCCATCCTTACCTATACACAGCCAAAGACTTCCATCAGAAATGCCACACCTGCAGATGTATGAGACATGGAGATAAGTATCAAGTCTCAAGAGCTGGTCTTATCCTCCTACACTTGGGGACACAGCACTGGGACCAATGTGACATCTTACAAAAGAGAGACTTCCCTGTTTTCAGCCAGATGCTGTTTTACTGTCATAGAAACATAGAATCATTCAGGTTGCAAAAGACCTCTAAGCCCATCAAGTCCAACCATTAGCCCAGCCCAGTACTGAACCATGTCCCCAAATGCCACATCTAGACATCTGTGAAATTCCCCCATGGATGGTGACTCCAGCACTGCCCTGGGCAGCCTATTTCACTGCCTGACAACCCTTCCAGTGAAGAAATTTTTCCTAAAATCCAATCTAAAACAGCTACTGGTGATGATGGCATAACAGCTTTTCGAATTGCATCTTCATTTGCTGTGAATTTTAACCAGCAGGAAGAGAAGTGTTTTCCAGAGATATATTTTCACTTGAGAGACCTGGTCACGAGGCTGTGGAAATGTAGGATGAAGGAAGAAAGAGAAAGAGATGATGACTAGCCTGGCTCTGTCCTTATTTTTGAGCATATCAATGCAGACCTTAATGGAGTCTTGAGTACATGTGCCTTTCCAGCAGGCTCTGCAGCTCTTGTGTAAGACAGATGGCTCCATCTCCTGAGACACAGCTCAGTCCCTGGGACAGAGTCCTTGAATGGGCTCATTCTTTTTATTCTATTTTTTTTCCTAGTGTTGAAGAACCCCCTGTGAAAGTATTGGGTTACTATGTGGGAGTGGGGGGAAGAAGAACATCTTTTTTTTCACCTTATAGACAGCAGCTCTTTGGAGATGTTTAACACAACACTGCCAACAACCAGAATGCAGGCTTGAGGCTCAGGAAGACCATAACCAACTGGTTCATTCCAATGGACTCCAGTGTTTGTCTCTGGGTTTCCTACTCTTGAAGGCACTGTTAGGCAGCCAAACCACTGTCCTTTCCCAGTGAGCTGGTACTCGGAAAAAAAGAGCTCAGATGCTTCCGTGCTTTTGAGGCTTTAACACTTGTGCTGCAACACTGAAAGTCACTTGGGTCCTGAATCTGGAGACTGGTGCACAAGACTTACAATAAAAACACAGGGTTTGGTTAAGAATTGTTAGCTGAAATCACAATATTAATTCAAATGTGTAGGGCATATAAGTGTGAAAGGCACAATAACTTAGGAAAATATGTAACAAGAGTTACTAGCCAAAATTAATAACAAATTCATTAAAATAAGGCAGAATATGGTCTAAAAATACTTGCTGCACGTACCTATCATGAAATACTGACAAGATGAAAATGAAACTATTTTTACTAGAAAATATTACTGAGTTCTTATGAGTGTCTAGTTTGGGGAGAACTCAGTTCAAAGAATGCACATTACAGAGTACATAAATTCCCACTGCAGTCGCTATGTTTAGAGGTATGGCCTGAAGGGCTTTGCCAAGGAAAGCCTGTTGTTGAGTGCTGCAGAGGACCTGCTGATGACAGCTGTGCATGTTCTTTCATGCAGTTGTGACAATTTACATCAGAGCTCTTGACTCCTGGAGCACTGACTGGTACAGCCTTTCAATATGAAGAGGCCTGGGCCACAGTGTGTCAGACCAGGCTGGGAGTTAATGGATGAGCAAAGGCACAGTGCTGGAGGACATTAAAAGGCAAATCATAAAAAAAAATAAAATCCCTTTATAGCTTTACAATAAAAATGGGCATATAAAAGAGGTTCAGAAGAGATTGCTGCTTTGTTCTAAACCAAGTCTGAAATTAGCTAGAATTTATCAGGCAGCTTTTGGGTCAGAGATGCAATAAATGCTGATGTAGTTGTTACAGCACACCCCTCATCTATTGTTCATAATTGAAAACATAAACTTATCTACAGTTTATCTCTTCCCTTGGGGGTTTTTTGGTGTTTGTTTTCATTGCTTTTCTCTTTGCTTTGAACAATTAAATGATGCTATAGATAGTGCTCTCCTGGTACAGGTACTATCCACAGCTGAAGTGGTGATACTCTGAACTCTGCAAAAACAAGCCATTGCATTATATGCCACAAAGTGCTCATCACCTTATGCCAACAAGGGGCAGTGACATGCTTGAGTGATAGGAATTGCCCTTAAACAGTCTTAACTATTTGGGGAAGGAGGGTAGGAGGTAAGAGAAAAGAGTGAAAATGTGCAAAAAAATGAATTTATTGTTTTCCCCAGCAAGTAACTTAACATATCTCTGCTTGCTGTTTTCTTTTGCTGCAGTTACATCTTTAGAGGGATAGGAATTGATCCGTACCACTTACTAAGCAACATTCTTAAAACGTGAGCTCCTCTTTCTCATTTCAGAGCAAGGTAGGTAGAAAATAGAAGCTCTAGAGTGAGATTTTCCAAAGTTCTCAGCACTATCACCTCTCTGCTCTTGGTAGCAAAGTGACAGCTGATTCCTGGGCTCTGTATGGCTGCCTCTGGAACACTTCAGTGCCCACATCTGTGCAGGATGAGGATAGGAAGGAGTGTATCCAACTGCATAGCAAGGTGTAGTGCTATCTGAAAGGAACACAAATTTGGCCAAGACGACTATTTCAACTAATAGAGATTCCATAATGACTTCTCATGTTCACATAGGAAGAGTTGCCCTTTAATTTCAAGGCCCTGTTCAAGATGCTTCTCAGCAGTAAAGTGTATGAAACTCGCTCCAGGTAGGATCGTCCCCTGGCCAGGATTCTGAGTGAGACTTTAGGGAAGCCAGGTCTGATGAGACACCCAGATCTTTGCTCATCAAGTTTGGCACACTGGGACAGAGAACAGGTATGCACTGGTCCCTGTTAGCCCTAGTCTTTCTCCAGACCAAGGTGACATTGGCACCACACTGGCCCTTGGCATCTGTGCATAGCCACGCTGGCCAGGGAGAGGGGAAGTGGAGAGGGAATAAAGCCATCCAGAGTCTGCTGCCAATCATCTCATATCCTCAGGTGTGAGGTTTAATTACCCGTGTCATTAGCTCAGCTTGCTTCAAAAGTAATATTTAACAGGCATCACAAAAGGTTATCATACAATCTCATTATCTCCTGGCTAGATGGAAAAAGAAGAGGTTAATTGAGTAGAAACTAATACACAAAACAGAAAACAAACCACAACACAACCGTGACCTCGAAGCAAAGAGGTACAGCCAAATGCTGTCCTGTGTTGGAAAACGTGGGTTTGGAACAAAACTAATCTGTTTAAACTAATAGATTTAAATTAATATGTGGAACAAAACGAATCCGTTTAAACTAATAGATTTAAATTAATATGTTTGGAAAAAATGTTTAAATTAATAGTGGTTTTTTTTACCCCGTTCTTGAATAAACTGCAAGAGTTTTTCAAAAGAAGGTGCTGTGAATATTATTAATATAGATAAACATGTCTCTAACAAGAAACTTCTGCGGGTGTGTTCATGCTGGGCAGTGTGTTTTTTGGTACATTTAAATATGAAGAGAGCAACTCCTTTTACTCTCTTGACTTACACAATCCAACGACGTCTTTGCAGCTCCAGATCCCTGTGGGTTTCTACCCAGCTCATTTCCCATGGCACCAGTTAGTGCTTCAAATGCACTGCCAAGAATGAAAAATGAAAAAGGTAATTGGATTTTCCAGGGCTCCTCATGCCAGACAGAAGGACAGGAAAGAGGAAGGGAAAGGAAAAAGCATTACTAACCTTCACCTATTGCCAGGATATTGGCTGAGGGAGAGAGGACCCAAGGTGTCTCTTTTTATTTCCTTGGGAAGGAGGTAGTTAAGGGGGAGGCTGAGGGCTGCTGCTGGTGCCAGACACCATGTGGAAGGGGATCCCTGCTACCATCAGGTTGGAATTACTTCTTCACTACTTTGCCAATGCCCCTGACA
This sequence comes from Calyptomena viridis, assembly GCA_013390005.1. Classification (NCBI taxonomy): domain Eukaryota; kingdom Metazoa; phylum Chordata; class Aves; order Passeriformes; family Eurylaimidae; genus Calyptomena; species Calyptomena viridis. Next base: position 669,367 of record WEIV01006915.1, read on the forward strand.
TTTCCTTCCTGCAGAAACAGAACCAAACCACATGAGATGGAGTCAAATTAAATGACGGTGTGATTTCTGAAACATGAATGCATCCCAAGACTTTAGCAGCACATTTTGATGTCTCAATCATAGAATCATGGAACCCTAGAACCATAGAATGGCCTGGGTTGGGAGGGATCTCAAAGACCATCTCATTACACCCCCCTGCCATGGGCAGGGACTCCTTCCACTAGACCATGTTGCTCAGAGCCCCATCCTGGTCTTGAACACTGCCAGGGATGAGGAATCCACTTCTCTGGGCAACCTCTTCCAGGGTTTCATCACCCTCACAGGGAAGAATTTTTTTGTAATAGCTAATCTAAACCAACACTTTTTCAGTTTGAATCCATCCTCCCTTGTCCTGTCACTCCATGCTTTATAAAAAGTCCCTTTCCATTTTTCTTGTAGCCCAGGCTGAACAATCCCAATTTTCTTAGCCTTTCTTCCTTGTGGAAGCAAAAACTGCCTTGCAATAAAGACAAAACCCATCAGCACAACTTGTGACAGAAAATAATGAAAATTGTATCTTGGTCAACCAGAAAATTACTCAAAGGAAAATGAGAGAGAGAGAGAGAAGGATTTGGAGAAGAGACCTCAGCAGACAAATCTCAGCTGATTTATTAGTGGAAGATGTCTCTGCAGAACTCTGGTCTAGCTCTGCAGGAGTGTTGGAACTAGATAAAGTCCCTTCCAATCCAAACTATTCTATCCCATCCCTCATGTCATTGTCTCAAAGTTGGTTTTGCCCTGAGCCACAAGCAAAAAGAAATGGGGAAAAAAACAACCGACCAACCAACCAACCAAAAAAACCTCAAAAACAAACAAACAAACCAACCAAACAAAAAAAACCCACAACCCACAAAAATACAACAACTTTAACAGTATATGAGAGGCAGCAAAAAAACCAATCTGGAACATCAAGTCTGTCCCCCATTATTTCAGGTAACTCCAGAAATTATATGGGGCTATCTTAGAGGATTGGGGCAGCTTATCCATGGTCACATTAGACACCAAAAAAAGATTCCATTCGTTCACAGATCAGCCTTTCTAATAAGAACTTAAAGTCTATTCCCTCTGCACTGTTCTTCAGTCCCTACACTCAACTCAGGACGGTGAAGACAGACATGACTTCTCCAAAACCTGCAGCCCTTAAGATGTACCAAATCATGTATCAAACAACAGTGACACCTTAAAACCACAACTGACTTCTGAAAGCCTTAGTGTCATGGTTTGACTCTGGCTAAAAGCCGAGAGCCCACACATGGATCTAAAATTTCTTAGAGAAGGGAAAAAAAAAACCCCCGACTTTTGTGATAAGGATTACAAGCAACTGTTTATTAACTACTTCACACAAGCAAAACAGGCTCTAACTTAGAATGTTAAGAATTTACTACTACTACAACTACAACTAAAATCAGAGCTTAAGAGTTTAAGGGTGAGCAGTTTGATAGTTATTACAGACACCTTTCTCCCCCCACCCCTCCCTTTTAAGATCCTTCACCTTCCCCCAACAGCTCGGAAAGGCAGGTGTGTGTGTGTGGGGGGNTCCAGTGTTTAAGGCATGTTCTCTTTCTCCTCTCTCTGACCTTGGTGTTAATCAAACTCCTCACCCTCCTCTCTCTTAAACGGCCATGATGTTCTGCGCAGACTTTTTTTTTTCCTCTACTCCTTCTTAAATATGTTATCACAGAGGCGTTGTTGCCTGACCTTGGCCAGCTTAGAGCAGAGAAAAACTCTAGCAGCTTCTTAAAGAAGCCTCTCTCCTAGCCCCCCCAGCTAATAAAAAACTCTGGTTACTTAAAACCACAACACTTAGCTTCTATTTTTACAAGGCAATTCCTTTCCTTGAAGTATCTTGTTTTAAAAAATAACAGGTTTTCCTCCTTTCTGTTGATACTTGTGACAGGATGATCTCAAGGACTCAATTCTCTGTATTTGGTGGCTAATCCCCTCGGAGATACCTCGTTGCAGTCACTGTGAAACCAGGCACTTTAATGAGATTATTGACACTAGTAATCAGGCACCAGGTGAACACAAACATCAGGCTATTTGGGCTCTAAAGGACAACTCGAATGATTTTTCTATTGCATTTATTCGCAAATCCATAGAAGCTTTTTATCCTTACTTCAAAAACACATAAGCAATGTGTTTCAGAGAACTACACTCACTGTAACAGCTGAGACCACAGGTCACTGTGGCTGAAGCTGCAGATATCAAAACTCCAAGGGTAGAGTTGATAGACTGGGGAGTGCAGACATGGACAGCTGCCTCAGCAGATCTGTGCCTGCTTTCCTTGACTTCATCCTTTACAGTCAGTTCACATGGTGGTGGCACTGCTGAACAAGAGTGATATCCTCCTGTTTTCCATGCTGATGTTTTCCACACTGATATTTTCCCTGGAGGGAGCAACTGTGCTTGGAGCTAGTTTTTCCATGATCCCACTCTCCTGGTTTCAAGCAGACAGAAAGCACTTGGTGCCCATCAGTAGAAAAGTTGTTTGCACAGGTAGAAGGAGATGGGAACAAACCTGGGCAACATCCCGGGTCCTGCAAGACAAGGACTCTCATACAGAAACTTTCACAGCAGGTCAGTGAGAAAGAAAAGGAAAATCTAATGAAAAACCTCAAAGTGATCTGCACAGGAGGTGCTTCTGCTACTGCTACCTTCTCACCATGAAATATATGGCCATAAAGGAGTACAAGTAAGAAACTACATGGTAGTTTCTTGGCAGAAGTCTTGGCATGAAAAGACAGACAGAGGAGTCTCCATCTCAAGCTGAGGGGAAGTGAAGAGTGAGAGACAAAGTTTTGCTTCTATTTTCATCTGTTTATGTCTACCCCCAACAGTCAAGACATTCGGAAGATGATGTTTTTCTGGGAAGAGTGCACTTTTCAGACTAGAACCATGACAAAAAGACCATGCTGTAATTCTCACATCACCCATCCCCAATGTAGAGCAGTATCTGTCCACAGGTAGGGCATGTGAAACAGCTCCTGCACTTGAAGGGACTTCACCCTCCACATATTTTTCCTTTTACAGAAGCAAGAACCACCACCAGTTAGCTAAGCACTTCATTTCATGACATATATAAGAATCTAAAGCAACCAGACCAATTTTCCCATTAAATGCATATTGCCCCCATGAGGCTGAAATGAAGGCCTGGGTCTGAATGTATTGCTGACAGGAATCCATTTGCAGAGGCATCAATCATTACAACTTCAATAAATCATTTACAAAGCACTGTAAATTCCAAACAAAGTTGAACAAACACAAGGCTTCATCATTACCCATGTATTTCTCCTACAGCCAGAGCTGGGCTGGGAAAAGGTGCCTGTCTCAAACAGGATTGATTGGAGGTTTGTTCTCAGGGAACTGTACTCTGGAAAAGGGCTAAACTTTGTAAAATGAAGGGTAAATCAAGGTTAGACTGTTCCAGGGCTGCAGCATTAACTGGCTGAAGTTGGTAATTTACAGCTGGCTCAAACATGCCCCCACCCTTGAGGGAAGGTCCAGACACATTTGTTCTGCCATAGATATGTGTGTGTACAGAAGAGGTTCTGACACCTCTGGAGATGATCAGGAAATGCTCCATGGCATTTTCTTCCTGGCCTTGGAGTGTCACTTTGCTGACCAGTGGCTGTGCTCAAGTCACCTGGGCAGGGACAGCTTTGGCCAGTGGGAGTTTATCCACTAATACTAGGAATCATAATTTCTCATTACATCTTTTTAGAACCAAAACTTGGGACACATCCTCGGGTGATGCTTTGTAAAGGTTTTACAGGCACTCATTAAGTAATTTTCCTGACAGGGGTGAGCATGTACCTCTGTATGCTGTGCAGTGAAATGATGCAGCCAGCTAACACAAGGGCAGATCCTGCACACACTGTGCTCCTCAGCTGAAGTCTGATCCAACTGCTGGGACACACTGCCCTGAGAAAGCTTTGTTTGGGAGCTTCTACAGCTCAGCCACTATTTTGTGAATCCATTCCTTACAAATAAATAAGTAAAGTAATAGATAGCACTGACACAAGAGAGCAGCAAAATCAGCTTGCCTGCTTAAATCATTCGCTGTTTGGGATGTATTTTCTCTGCCAGAATGTTACTTTGAGTCCTGTGGTTCTTTCCCTTTTTTTTCAGGATCAAAAACCCGTTACTATTTTCTCTGAGTGCTGCTGACTCCTTTGTATGAGCCAGACACTATTAGTCATTTGGGGCTAACTTCCGCCAGAGTTTTATTCACTGCAAGATCCACAGAAGGATTTAGAGCTTTGCAGCAAGTCACAAAGGCCTCATTGAACATTTAGCCAAACCCAGGGCTCTCTGTCCCCCATCCAGATAAGAGCAGAGTGACTCAAGCAAGATGAAAGGTAATGTGACTGTGGTGGATCCAGCCTCCTGTCAGTGAGATTGGAGCCTGACCTCCAGGTTTGAGAGGCCATCTGGCCCAAGAAGAAGCCCTGGGCTTGATTTCTCTTGGTGAGGCATCACTATTAATGATGCTACAGAGCAGAATCAGGCCTTGGGAAGCAATGAGAGCTGTGATCAAAAGTCACAGGACTTGGCACTGGCACTTAACCACTGAGCCAGCAGTGATTTTCCCATACAGACTTACCTTGAAAACATCCCCAGTATCCTGGCAGGGATCTGTAAAGACATGGAGATATCTTCTGCAATATGCCACATATCATGTTTCTGTGCAATGCAAAGAATTGCTGCCTCAGCGAAATCTCCACAGAATATTAAAAACAAAAAAGAATTTATAAATATTTCACATTAAAATTCACTGCTGACGGTTGGCAAATATCCTGATGTAGCATAATGAAGCTGATGGGTGATTTATTTTCCACAGTTTTGGGGTACATTTATCTAGCTGTGTCATTTCCCAAGTGTTGTGGACAGCAGTGGTTTTCTTTGGCATCTGGGCATTCCTCGCCCTCAACCCACCCATTAGGCTTAATCAATGAGTTTATTACAGATAATGAACTGCTGGGAAAGAAATGAGAGAAACTTCCAGCCACGTTGTACACATGGTCCCCTGGCAAAACTGTGACCCTTGGGCCAGGCATCCAGTCTGAGTCAAAGAGCTCTACCCTGTTGATGTGCTTCCAGCTAAAACAAGCAAGATGTGCTCTCCTAGCAAGGACAACACACCCTGCCTGCAGAGGGGCTGGAGTTTTCCCACAAAGGACAACAAGCAGTGCTATTCCCAACAAAAAAGATAGAAGGATAATTAACTTTCTGTCTGTCTGGTTCACAAGAAGGCATTTGAAAGACATTTTGGGTTTCCCCCGTTTTCTTTCTGTTCTGCTTGGTCTGAAAGCATGTCTTTGCATTTTGCCAGCAGGTTTCCTTACTAGGATATTTCTAAGCTGTGATACTTCATTATTTGTGAGGGGAAAAAAAATGCACAGTTTGCCTTGCTTCCCTAAACCCCAAATAAATTCTAAACACATCAGATCTCCTCTGAGAGATACCTCAGTTTCTGAATGTCCATAATTGCATGCATCTACACTCATAAATGTGCATATTCCTACAGCTATTCTTAGAATACATCTTCATCACCTTTTGTAAGCAGGTACAAGGCCATCATGTCCATCCTAAAAACAGCCAAAAGCAGTTTGCCCATGCAAGAATAACATTAAACCTGTATTATCATACCTATCACTGTCCATGGAAAGGCACCATCCAGCTCAGACTTTTCTGACCATTCTCAGCTGATTTGTCCAGCTGAGTCTACAGAATTAAATACCTGCACCTGCTCTGATATTTGGGTAATTATCACTGTCTTCTGGGTAACCTGAGACCACTTGGGCTGCAGCAGCAGCAGTCCTGAGAGTATTTCACCTCCCTTTTGAAGCCATCAAATCTGTGCCCTACTAATTCTGCCCAACTATCAATTTCAAATCTACTAAAACAAGCAAAATTTTTATAATACCCGGTGAAAATATGGCCCCTGTATTGAGCCTTCTGGTAGATGCCTAAAACATGCAGGCACCTGAAAAGCTTGCTGAAAGCTTTTTAAAATCTGTCTTTGTTTTTCCAAAGTGTCATCTGCCCACAAGAAATCATCTTGTCAAACATCTACCCTTCACTGGCCCCACCTGGCACAGGGTGAGGAGGTGAAAAGGGGTAACTGTGGCATCCTGGCTTGGAGATAAGCAACTCATTCAGCATCTGTGGCCTTGTTCCTCTCTCCCTGAGATCTCCCTGTGTCACAGAGCTCAGGGAAGCCTGCAGGAAAAGAGTAACAAGGACATTCTTGCCCCTTTCACACTCAGGATAAAAGATCAGACACACACAGTCACCCAAATCACTCACACAAAGACCTTGATAAAGAGGTAGAGTTCACCCAGCATACAAATTAGCTTTGGGGTCAATACCTGTAGAAAGTAGCTGCCAGCTGCACCATGCTCAGAACCACTCCTCACTCCAGCTGTTCTGGAGATATATTTTGGGAACCCAGTGCTTCCAAACACCTCCGAATTCAGCAGAATTTTGGCAAACTTTACAATGTAAGCTGCTGCCAGTGTGTTTGCCTGTGCAACTTGCTATTGCCTGCCAGCTGGTGGCAAAGCTCTTGGCCATTACTTGTGCAAACTTCTGCCCTGCCCTGGATCCCCAGGCTGTACCTGGAGCAGCTTAAATAGACCCTGATCATCTTACAAGAGAACAATGCAGACCTATAGCAAAAGTGAGCCCATGGCCCATGTAATTATTTGCAGACAACACTCCATCAGGCAAGATTTGGGGCATGTTTCCTGTTTGCAATCCTATCTAAACACAAACCTTCTCATTTTCCACAAACCCTTTGAAATCATGTCCCTTCAAGCTCGTGAACAAGCCTGAGAGCACAGAAACGTTCTTCTCTCCACCTTAATCAGTGGGAACCCTTACAGCAGAAAGAGGTAAGCCAAAGCTCTCACCTTTGGATTGGGAATTTTCCAATGCAGGCTCTTGTGGCTCCCACCTGTTTGCATTAGTACCATCCCAGGTTTGGCTCTGTGGCAAACTCAAATGGAGTTGGCAGAAGGGGGGAAGAGATAGAATTGTGTTTCTCCAGGGAAATTGGTCATTAGGAGAGTATTATCCAGATAGTGGTTATATAAACTGTGGCTGAATGGTCTCTGTTTAAGATAAGAAAAATTGCCAGAAAGTGATCAGAACATATGTGATCTGATGAAAAGGCTGCACTTGAGCAACGTGAAAAGCCAATAATCTGTGAGGAAGTAGCTGTTTGATAGCTAGGAGTTTTAAGCAGGAATGGTACTGGAGGAATGATTTCAAATCTAATCAAAACATCAGTTTCAAAATTTCTCAGTAGTCCCAAGCCTTGTCTGAAAAGCAGCCTATTAGACTTTATGCAAATGCAGTGTTCATCCCCTGCCCTTGGGCATGAAACCTTTTAACAGAGTCCAGGTTAAGCACACTTTGCTATCGAGGAGGTCATACACACTTGAAGGAGTCTGTCCCATGAAGCCAATGTTAATTGTGACATCTCTGTAATGACTTCTAACAGCCATGAGACTCAGTCTCTCCATATCTCTTCTACACTTACAGCCACAAAGCTCTGGACGAGACCCAGACCAATCCCTCTTTCACATCTTGCTGAAAAAAAAGTCTGTATTACAATGAGATAAGACACAGGAGATTTTACTGTCCTTATCTGCCCTCACTGCACATTCCCCAGCACAGATTCAAGAACAGCATTTTTTCCCAAGATTATACTTTCTAGAATCAGGCATGATAATTTTGAGTAAATCTGTAAGCATAGATCAGGTCATAAAAAAACCTGGTCTATCAGAGGAGCTTAATTAACTTGACAAGTTTGAGACCTCAGAGGGAGAATTCTGGAAGGATCTCAATTAGCTCAGTGGAACATACACAGGTTCCTGCTACTCGATTTTCCCACCAAACCACCACAGCCATGAGTTCCTCACAGCAGAGCACAACATTACCAAGCCAAATGTATTTAATTTCCTAAAAAATGTGGTCTTAGGTGATTACTGCTCTGGATGCTACGTGCTTCCCACAGCTCCTTTCCCTGCTTAGCTGTCAGGATCACAGGACCACAACAGCTAAGGCAGCATCACCACACAGACGCACCAGTAGCCCACAGCAGGCTCACAAGGATGGGGGTTGCCTGCAAAACAATTATTACTGGAGAATAGGTGTAAAAAGCAAAGAAATCAGTATAAGCCTGGCAACCCAGGTTGGATTTGCAGGGTTGCAAGTGAAGGGGCAAAAAAGAAGCACAATGAAAAAAAAAAATAAATCGGTAAAACCTTTTTGTTTGTAAGCAGAGCACGGTTTTGGTTGTGTGGCTGAACAGCAATAAAGAGAGAGTCAAAGACAATAAGCACAAAGATATTTTCACAGAGCCTCTTCTCAGGTTAAACTCAATTTCCCACCAGCTTGTCGTGACTTTGAATATGGGCTTGTTGTTACTAGTGGTCTATTGGTCTGAGGTGTAACACATGAGTGCATCACCACCCTTAAACAAGCAGCATTCCTAGGAAGTGCAGCACTGTTACTGGAAGCATGCTAGAAAACAGCTCCAACCTGGAAGAGGAGAGTTTGGGAGCAGGAAATCACACCATAACTCCACACAAAGAAAACCATGGCAGAGCTTGGTGGGGTTAGAACGGGACTCAAACACCCCAGGTTTAAGTCTTGGCTTTGCAAGGGGCTTGTTCCATGAGACAGGATGAGGAGACTCTCCAGCCCTCTCTGTCCTTTCCCTGTGCCCACCCCAGACACCAAGGGAAGCAAGGGGCAGAAGAAGGGGATGCTGCTGTCTTGCCTGTCTGCTTTCATACCTCAGGGAGCTGAGATGCTCCAAGAAGGTCCATGGAAACATCCACAAATCAGCACTATCGATTTGCTTTGAGAAAGCTTCAAAGGACTGAGCAAAGCAAGGCCAGCGCTGTAACAATTCAGAGTACCTGCTTCCGGGCTAGCTACTCACTCTTTGGCTATAAATTTGGACCTGACATGTGCATATGCTATGTTTTCCAGCTTTCTGGCTTCCTATCCTTTATTTTGTAATTCCAGAATGATTGCAGCTCAGGAATACTACCTCATCAAAATGCCTATCAGCACACTATAGCTTGTAAACACTCGCAATAAGAATGGCTAATAAAATACAGTTTATTAGCCAACCTTGTACAATATTTTTAAAGCCTTTTCCACTCACCATTGAGAAAAATAAATCCTTCACAGCTGTGCTGGAGCTGGCATTGCTGCCAGCATTGCTTGGTCTCACCTGTAAGAGAGGTGAGTAATTAAAGTCCTTATGGGAATGCCAGGGTTTTTATTGCCTGCCACAATCCCATCCTCTGCTTTCTGACTAACTCAGAGAGAAACTGTCACAAATGTTGTTTCCAAAATAGATCAGAACTGAAATTTGCTTTTGTTGTGTTAAGCAGTGGAAAAATTCAGCAGCTCAGCTGCTTGACAGTCCTTGTTTCCTGTCCCAGGATGGCAAGGAAAAATCCAGTGGCCCCTCAAAAGTCTGGTGGAACTAAATCCCTGGTCAGGATTGTGGGAGAGATGTCTGTTAATCACTGTAGTTAAAATGGCAAATATCTGGAAGTGTGTGGGGGAGAAACCTTCATTCCACAAAGTTCTCAGGAATCAATTAGGCTTTATTTATGCCATGATCTTGCTTGTTCTCAGCCACAAACTGGGCAAAGGAGACACAAAACAGGAACATTGTAAAAATCTTAAACCAGTGATTCAAAAGAGAATGTTTTCCTTAAAAAATATGCATAGACCTCTCTAGAACAAGATGCTGTTTTCTACAAAAGTCAGTTTTTTCAAAGGTACTTGGTGAAGTCAATTATCATGATATATGGACTTACTTTCCATGAGGTAAACATAAAACCAAATGCTTGGCAATAAACATAAACCTCCCAAGTTTTCCTCCTCCTTCTGTCCTTTTATCTCTTTTTATTGCCACATTCATTCAGAAGTATAAATTGGTAATTTATTGAAAAATGAATGATAACATTTACCAAACTGGCACTACCCGTTACCCATTTTACTGTGAAGAGTCTGATTTTAGGAGCTTCTTTCTTTATGTTTTTTCAACACAAGTATAAACAAAAAATGATCTTGAAAATTTGACTAAAATTATTTTCCCTCTTTATTTGCTTTGCTTAAAAAAAGAAACAAATAAAACATGGAGAGGAATAAGGTTTCTTTGTGCAAATACTTTTCCCTATCAAGTTCCCAGTGCTGGCAAGCCAGCAGTGCAGCCTGGAGGAGATACCACAGGTAAAGAGCTGTGCCCAGGGCACCTGGGAACTGAGCAGCTTCGGTCTGGGGTGTTTATCCAGAGTGACAAAAATCACTTTGACTCCAGGCACTCATTTAGACCATTGACCTGCTTCAGGCAGCCAAGTCATCCAAAAGATTACTCCTTGTTATCACCTAAACTGCCAGGGGATGCTTACAGTTTAGTGCTGCCTGAAGAGCAAAATGCCAGTAGTCCTCAGCACAGAGCAAGGTTTGCAGGGAACGTGGATCATTATTAGTGGCACAATTTACACACCTGAAAAAAAGAAATAATCCTTCCTTAGGGTATAAAGCAACCCCTGTGCTAAGGGGCCATGTGAGAAAACCACTGAGCAGCAGCTCTGGTCAGACAGTCCAGATGAGCTGGTTGTCCAGCTTGGTTGTCCAAGTGTTGCCCTTCAGGGGAGGGTGACACAAATCCTAGAGGAGGAATTGCAGGTTGTCATCCCCGTGAGTTTGGATCACAGTGATATGTGGTGCTGCTAATCACAAAATGCTGTAAATAAAGATTCTACCATACAAGCTTTCAAGATTCACTCCAAAGCACAACCTCTTGGTCTTCCTGAGGCTCTTCCTTATCCCAGTGTCTATAAACAGAGCAACTGAGGGTACTCCTGGTGCCATTAACACATTTGAATGAAACTCATTTTATGAATAATTTCACATATCTAAAACACTTCAGCTGGACTGGAGACTCTCCACATAAGTTACTTGTGACTATACTCCTTACACTGTAATTCTTCCATTTCTACAGGGCAAATCAGTTGTGCCTTCTGTTATGTCCCAGAGCTGAATAAACAGTGATAAGTTCCCACAGGACAGATAAATAAATTAAATCCATTCAATTCCAGAAGTTACCACAATTCAGAGGGAAGAATTCTCTTTTCCTAAACTCTTAAAGTTTGTAACAAAGTGTCCAATACTCCATATAATTTATATAATGATGAGTGTATGGAAACTGTATAGGAGTTTTTCTGTAAGAGCAGGATCCTGCATTGATTGAAAACATCTCCTTGTTATAGATAGATCCTCTGAAACACTCTAACCCTCTAAAAATAAAGCCTAAGAGTGAAGTCACACTGTATTTAGCACTGTAGTATTCTATTTAACACAGTTCTTATGCAACCCCCATTCACCAGATGATTCACACAGTGCCCTTGAAGGACTCAGGCATCCTTTAGGTCATCCTCTCACCAAGGGACAATCACACACGAGCAGAAATGAGGGTGGATTTGCATTGGGTTCTCTGCGTAAATGGATTTTATACATCTGCCCATTGCTAGGGGTTCATATCAGAGATGAAACACCTCCACTGTGCATGGCAAGGAAAAGCTGCAGGATTTGTTTTGGAGAGTGACCCACACAACATCATGAGGCAACGAGCCCTGCTCTTCAGTTTGTCTATAGACACAGAATGAGGTGTGGTTGTCTCCAACAAGGTGTACTCTGGCTCTTTGGGAGCTATGTGTGACTTCCAGGTGCCACCCAGTGTCCAAATCAAGCTTAATGTAAGTCACAGCTCTAATGATTGGAAGGCCAAACTCAAGCCAAGCAAATTGGTGAGAAGAGCATCTTCAACCAGAACAAGAGCACCTAAAGACAGCTACCACTAGTTGTTATAATACCTGAGTGAATCTGTAACAGCTCCTCCCCTCTACACTGGGTGAAGTCTAAGATTGGCACCAGAAAGCCATTTTTAAAAAAATTACACAGCACTCAGCCTTCATGGACGAGTTTGAAAATCTATCTAGTGTGGAAGAGGCTTTCTCCAGGCTCACAACATTTCTGTTCTAACACTGGGAGAAGTCATTCTGTTGAGTTCATCTGGATTTGCTGAAGATGATATATTAAATAAACACCAGCCACTTTTCAATAATTTCTTAGTGTGAACAGCCTTTTTGGTGGATTCCTCTGGCAAGGATTGCAACAGGAAAGAATTGTAAAGGAAGGAATTCTGCCGAAAAGCCACCCCCAATTTAAAGCAGATAATGAGCACCAGAGCTAATGTGAAAGCAATTAATTCTAATCACCTATGAGAAAATAAAATTTAATTATGAGTTCTTTGAAAACTAAAACCCCAACAATTATTGTTAATAGGCTTTTCTAGGTGACAGATAGTGAACAGAATTTGTTAAGGCCAGTTTTCCTGCAGTCAATTTCAAAAAAATCAGCTTTTAGTTAAGGACGCCTAGGCTTGCATTAATATATAAACCAGAGCTATTGTGCTAGTTTAGGACAGAAATGCACTTTCTGAGGAACTCTTGGATATGCTTCTCTATAATTGGTATTCTCCTCTCTGCTGAGGTCGCAAATCTTCATTATTTGTTCAGAGGCACTTCCATCTCAGAACAGCTGGATGTCTCCAGCTTCATTTCAGGTACATTCTTGGCAGTAAGGACAGAAATTGCAAGTGGCTCCTTTGCCATGCTCTCACTCCTGTGCTGTACATGAGCCCACAGTCACCCTCCTCCTGCACCAGATGCTGCATTTTGATGCCCCACTCATGTTTCTCTCCCAACCAGCTACACAGCTGCTCCTGCACTCGAAATCCATTCCAGCCCTTCCAAAGTGCAACAAGCTCTGAGGCTCTCCTGTCCACCAGGAATTACTGAAAGGTATTTCCTAGCAAATGTGAGCTAATGAATTTGGAATTTCCATAGTGACTTAAACGTCAACCTGTCTTCCCCATTCTCCCTCTGTGCCCTTTAGGGCCTGTGCCCAAGTGTCCCTGGGGTCTGTATTTTCCCTGCCTGGTTTGCCCAGTGTTCAGATGGTGAACAGCATTGCTATACTGTATGTTACTGATGTCCATAACATGGGCATAAACCTCCTCCTCTCCATCATTACAGGACTTCTTGGCTTACCTGTGTCAAGCTCTAACAGCCACGTTTTGTTGTCCATTTGAAAACTGCAGAGGAAACTCTCCTCAAGAGCCACTACTGCTGAGGTTTTTGAGGTGTTTGTGTGTCCAAATGAGCTATAAATGACACAGCACTGCTGACACCTTCATTTCAGGATCAACACCTCAGGCCAGGCTGCAAAATAGATAAATACTGGTACCTTTGTAGCTGTTGGAAAGCACTACAAAAGATTTCAATGCCTGTTTTATATACCAAAGAGTCAGCCCTGCTGGCAGTACGAACACATTTATTTGCTTTTGGTTGCATTAAAAATTTGACTAAAGGCTCAAGCTTGACCTTCAGCAAAAGTAACATTTTAACAGCTTCACCTCCACCATTCCATCTCCCATGAATCCTGAAAGGCAGCAAACACTTCAATGATGCTTAGTCAGAATATAACCCACTTTTCTAAGAGCTGTTCCCAGTGCTTCTGTCAGAAGGGGCTGGATTGTAACGCCTCTCAAAGACAGTGAATAGCAGAAGCCTGCTTTAAGCTATAATGAGGTCTCATTACTACAAGAGATCTTGAAGGACAAGAGCTTGGCAGCATTTAGCAATGCTTAGGAAGTAAGAAAAAAACCCAACAAGATCTGGAAGAGCAAATGTTTTTCCTGAAAAGGGACCTGATTCTCTGTATGAATATCTTGGGTTATCATTTACACCAGAGACTAAAAGCAGTGTCAAATCAGCAGCATTATGTTCTATGTTCTGGTGTAAGCAACTCTGAAGAGACTAAGAAAAACCCATATCCACCAGAAACTTCATAGTATAGGAGCAAAAATTCACCATTAATTATAAAAACCTTTCCCAGTGAGGATGAATTGTGACAGAACTACAAACTCTTGGCACTCTTTGTAGCTCCTTGTAAAACAGCTACACTTGCTATTCTTGGATATTATTTTAGACAATCTAGAGTATTCATCCAAGACTGTGGTAACCCCAAAGCACTAGCATTACTGCCTGTAAAGGAAGATAATGCAGGTACCCCCAAAATGCCAGGCAGTGGAAAGACTTCAGAAAAATTTATTTTTCAAAACTGACAATGCTAAACTTAATGGGTGTACACTAGGCATGAAAGAATGCAAAACTTTTTCCTTCCCAACCCTTCTTAACAGCTTGGTTGCCCCCCCTTCATGGGGGCTCCAAGGGTTGTTTGTGAAAAAGTTCTCTTTTCAGGGAGTTAACTGCTCTGCAAGGCTGGAGAGGGAGAGAAATCCAAGTTTAAGTCTTCCAGCTACCAAAGGTTTCTAGAACAAAAATCCTTAAACCAGCCTATCTCCTTGACATCTCTTGTGCAAGGTCCACTCAATCCTCCACTCCCTAGAAATGATTAATCTTTTCCCCAAAGTACATTATGAGAAAGCTTGAAAATAATTTGCAACAAATGCTTTTCTCTCTTGATTTCACCTGTACAAACTTCTGTGAATTAAAAGAGTTTATTTCAACTGGTATTATCAGCCTGCACAATTGGATATATTTTAATTACAAGCATGACCGATAGTTTAGTCTATCTACCTAATGACAAAATATCATATTATCCATTTAATTAGGACACATCAAAAGGTTCATATTTAAATACTCTTCAGTGTAAGAGTGAAATAAATGTTACAGCACGACTAGATTATTCCCTATAAATTACATTATACAGTATTAGAAACTGAGACGCAGAAAGAAGAGAAACAGAGGGTTTGGGAACAGTTTGGCAGTTAACTTGTAGCAGAGCAGAACTCAATGTCCTGCAGATGGCTAATGCAGCAGTGTTCATATGCTTCACATGGCATGGCAGCACTGTCCTGGCACTGGTTATGTGATGAAAGGTTCCCAAGGTCCAGGCTGTTCTGACTATGGTTCAGTGTTATGGACACTGTGAACAGAAGGAACCAGACACCCTCTCTCATTTACCACCTCATTTTGGTTGTTGCATGAGCCCACCCTCCTGCTAGTGGTTGTTGGCATCACAGTGGGATACAGGCAGCAGCAGTGCATCTGCCCACAAGTGCAGTTGTGGGGTTTAGTGTCATGTTACCTTCCAACCCCTTCCCTACCTTTATGGATCATTTATTACGAAGATACAGAGGTGCTGAGCTCTCAGACAGACTCTGAGATGCCTCTGATGCAAGCACAGAGAGCCAAGGCACAAATAGGATTTTAAACCTCAAGAGTCCAAAACATACTTGGTACTTGGGGGAAGGAAAAAAAGGTGCCTTACAGGCTGGTGGCAACATTCAGTTCAGGAAAACCCAGCAACCTGGAGGTCAAGTTTCTCTGCTCACTGCCAAAAGCTCTTAAATTCAGATTATGGTCTTTCCTACTTGGCTACTTCCTAGGACTTTCGCAAACCTGATTTTGATGGTTTCAAATGGTCTTAGAGGAAAGAGGTTTCTTATAGCTTTTCACTATCTTTTTTTCCACTTACCTAAAGAGTATACTTACATCTTGCTGTGTTTTAAGAGCTATATCAGGAAAGCAAAAAGTGGTAGCACCAAGCTGTCCCTCCTCTTACATTATTTTCTTCTTGCTTTCAACATGCCAAACTATCCCAGTTTTGCTCAGGCTGGCTGCCTGAGCAATTCCCAAGGGATTTAGTAGGGTGGTAACTCCAGAAGAGTAAATCCAGGAAAGTGATCACCTGGAGAAAGAGCCTGACTTCACTATTCAACAGCATCTCCTGGGAAATCAAGTCTCCAGAGCTTCCCAGCATTTAACACACAAGGAGAATTCTAGCTCCAGAGTAGCTCAGCAGACTGACTACTGAGAAAAAAACCCTCTCTGTTACTAAAAATTAGTTCCCTTCATATTTCATCATGGCTCTTGTCACCGTTTCTTGTGCTTATCTCAAAAATTTTGCTTTTTACTGTCTCTCATACTTTCATGCATCTCTTTTATCAACCCTCTTTTAAGACAGTGAAAAAGAGTAAAATTATTTGACTACTCGAAGATTAGCAAATTTCTTGCTCTGAACAGCCTCCTCTTTCATCTGTCATTGTCACCTTCTCCAAGATTAATAAGAAAAAGACACTTATAAGGCACAATCTGTTGAAAGCAGAGATGAGTTTTGTACAAAGGAGACTAATTGTAACTTTTTTTAGCTCTGCATTGATCCCAACAGCTGTAGACACTTATAAATCTTTTCTTACAGTGTCCACACAGAAAAGAAAAGCATATCAAGAAACCAATTCAGCTGGCACCAGTGTGTGCCTGAGGTAAGCTGGGGGATGATTTCATGACTCCTTCTCATCTTGCATCTGTCAGAGCAAAAAGAAATTGTTTTCTTCAATGAGGAAGGGGAGGAGACACCAAAAGGAGATGGAGAAAAACGCAGTGCAGGGGATGGTGTTGGTATAGATGGGTCCAAGTGTGGAAGGGCATTAGTGTCACCTTCAGAGGAGGGGGAAAGGGCCCAGGGCTCAGCACCGGCAGCAACTCATTAACACTACTGCCTAATTATAGAGTACTCAGCATGTATTCAGCCCTGGTGTGTTTTTCTACTGAATTCCACTCCAATTGTACGAGTCTGTGGACACCAAAGGAGCTGTGGATTAAGTACCTGCAGGTGCTGCAGTAACAGGGATGGACAGACACGTGTACACACAGATACACCCACACGTAGCGAACTGGCAGGAGCACTGCTCAAAAAATCGAATTAAAAGCAGCAAAGGTTTTCCCTTTTTTTTCCCAAAACTGGGAATCTCTTCTTTAAAGCTTCCACATCTTCATTGTTTTCAGTCTGCTGCTCTATCACCCAACTCCTGACGTTTTCCATGTCCTTCCTTGGGGGTTCAGGGTTTCTCCCTGCTCTTGTGTACACAAAGCTGAAATAAAGAGCATTCCCATTGTTGTGCTGCTCGTCTCCCACCACCTCCTCACCTCTGAGGCATCCAGCAGCTCCACACTAAATGAAAAGGTCACTGTCAAATATAAGACGGATGGTTTCCTAACAGACTAATGTTCATTAATGCTTTTAAAAAAGACTGAAAAAAGGAGAATCCAAACCATGCAGAATTTAAGAATGAGTAGTTGTCATAATCCAGGCATTTATTTCATTTTCAACTCATAAGAGAAGTATCAAAATAGAAGAGGAAGAACAAGGGAACACAGATGTTTTAAGATGTCACTTTGCTCACCACTAGAGGTAAAAGCAATGTGGGTGGCTGTGAGATGACACCAGCTGTTAATGAGGTTTTTGGCATGGAAAAAATACGTGCAAGTTGCCTGTAGAGTGCTTCTTAATTAACCACCATTAGTCATCCATTTCATGGGTGAACAATTGACGCCTTTGGGGTCTTCTGGAGTTTTTGTTGTTTTGGGTTTTTTGTTATCATTGTGGTTTTTTTTTAATTAAATCTCTACTCTAAAAGTGCAAAGCTCTCCCTCCACACAGCAGGTAT
Organism: Calyptomena viridis; assembly: GCA_013390005.1. NCBI lineage: Eukaryota > Metazoa > Chordata > Aves > Passeriformes > Eurylaimidae > Calyptomena > Calyptomena viridis. The sequence goes on from WEIV01006915.1 coordinate 686,981, forward strand.
GTGTGTTCATCACAAAAGTTAGTACTGAAGAAATACCATGGCAAGAGGTGACTTGGGATGTCAACCAGATCAGAAAAAAGGTCTGACTCTGTCTCAAAATTTGGTCTCAGCAGTTAGTTCAGAGAGTCCCATGGTACCTAAAGGCATCACATCCTCTGACCAATCCTTTGGATGTACCAATAACAGCTCTCATCACATTTCATATTGTTCCTCAAACGTTTCAGCATTAATTAAAAAAAAAAAACAGACTCTCTCTTCACCCTTATTCTGTCTCCATACTCTAAGCTTCTTTGGCCACAATGGGTGTCTGCTTCACAGGCAGCATTTGCTGTCAGACATAAAAAGCAGCAGACAAGGTAGGAATGCAAGTGAAGGGGTCTCTTAACTGAGAGGGGTAATGCATTGCAGCACTTTCACTTAGTTTTAAAAGGATTCGATTTTAATGCCCACAATCATGGCACAAAATGTTGGACAGCAACAGACAGAAGTCTTTGGGGAGTTCTCCACTTTTGAAACTAAGAGAAAGCCTTTTTAACACAGGGACAGGCCCTGAATTCACAACATTGAACTAGAATTTAAAAAATAATAATGATAATAGCCTGAAGGACTGAGCAGAACTTGGAAAAAATTCCAGGACACACACAAGCAAGCCTTCTTCTCCCATCAAATCTGCAAGCTCAAAAAGATGATTCTTCAGGGTTAAAAACCAAACAAAAAGCAGCTGCATCCTGCCTGTCAGTTGTTGCAGAGAATCATGGGGAATTCATCTTTATCTGTCTAGCTCCAATCATACTCATCATACTCATCAGGTGGATCAAGCAGGAGAATGTTTAATTTTGAGAGTCATAAAAGCTTCAATAATCAGCAATGGGAAGAGAAAGCTATATGTCTTTCTATGGGAGTTTGGGGCCAGACTCTAGTAGTCCAGCATGAGAACAGCCAGGAGTATGGATCCAAGGAAGGCATTTCTAAGAAGGAGCAGGCTTGGTTATACAAAGAAGAACTCTCCTATGTAGGACCATTTGAATTGCATTTCATCTTCTCTGCTATGGTGGTATCTGGATCTACCCATCTAATAAGTAAACTAATATTTGATCCTATGTGGAAATACAGAGAAGATGGTGGAGAGAGAGGATGGCTTTCCAGTGAGCCATCAAAAGCATTGGCTAGGAATTAATTTGTGTGAGATGGAAAAGCAACTGGTGCAGGTGCTACAGAACATGTGGAAAGTTGGTCAGTTGGATGATCTGAGATCCCCTCTCTTTTGTAGTGCCAGAAGCAGTGAGATTGCAGGTTGGAGAGAGTTCCTCTATGCAGTGTTTCCATTGTCAAACTGTCTGTAGTGGAAGAGACTCCTGGAGTCCAATTTCCCAGAGGATTTGACAGCTTCAGCAAAAAGCTTTGTCACCTGTCAATACAAAGCAGAGGAGGACTGAGCACTGCAAAGCCTTCTGAAGAAGGCTGAGTGACAGAGCAGGTTACACACTTGTATTTTGTCACACTGAAACTACCCTGTACAGGTCCAGCCCTTGAGCCCATCCAAATCAATACCAATTTCAAGGTCCTGGTGCTGGAGCCAACCCTCTGGAACCTGCCTGTCCAGCCAGAGACACATGGATGTGCTGGGCTTCCTTGGCAAAAGGAGAGTTGTTGTTCCTCCCTACAGCAAAACCTGAAGAGAACCAGGGTTGTTTTCCTCTCTCAAACTCCAAGATTTTATAACTCTGCCATCAAAACAGTTCAGTGAAATGCGTCAAGCAGGTGTGGTAATAAATTTTGGATGGGCACCCCTGTTCTGGTTGTCATGGTGAGTTTTACAGTAGGCAAAGGACGGGTCTTCAATTCCCTGTTCCTCCTAATGATGCCTGACATTATCCTGTCTATGAATGCACAGCTTGGCATTCTCTCTGGTCTCCACTCACTCCAATTACAGCAGAAGGTTTTGCACAGATGGACCAGTTCAAGTCACTCGGTTTCATGTCAGCGCCCACCAAAATCCGTGGGATTTTGGCTGCTGTGCTTAATGAGAGCCAGATGAGGCTCTTTTGTGACACTCAAAGCCACTTGCAAAGGAAGGCAAGGTACTGGTGGCAGCAGGAGACCCCTTTGCATTACCAAATCTCTCCCATTATCAGTACGTGAAGGGGTTTGTGAGGAGCTACAAACGTGTAATGACTGGCAGCTGGGGACTACAACAGGACAGGCAGCAATTCCACTTGGATGGCACTTTGGAACTGGATTGCCCCAAGGATTGTTCAAGAAAGCCCAGCTACATCTTGCTGTAAGGTCTAAAGACCATAGTGGAAAAATATCCCACTAAAAATCTGTTCCCATGGATAATTTAAACATGTTACAGGCAACCCTGTGCGAGACGTTTGCTTTGCAGTGAAAATGACACAGCCACAACTTGAACTGCAGTACAGGACTCAGGATTTTTTATATTTTCTTTTTCCCCCCCTTCTTTTTTT
>WEIV01006915.1:689656-743512 GCA_013390005.1 Calyptomena viridis
AGGGGGGGTTGGATTTTTTGGTTGTTGTTTTTTTGTTTTGTTTTTTTGGTGGTTTTTTGGTTGTTTTTTCAGTATGGGTGGGCAGGTTGTTTGGTTGTTTTTTGGGGTTGTTTTTTGTTTGTTTGGTTTTTAGTTTTTGTTGGTTTTTTGTTTGTTTTTTGTTTTACTCCACGCAATATTATTTTGTATAGTAACAAAAAGAAAATACATTCGAACCAATGTGTCCTCATGATTTTCAGAGACAATATTAGAGATAATGAGGATCCAGACACACTGGAATCTATGGTCACAAGTGCTTGCAAGCTCTGAAGGCTCTTATGTCCAAGAGGAGAAAGAACAACATTCTAAGTACCTGGAAGTTAGTAAGAAGAGCAATCCCACTGTCAACAGCCATCCTCCGGATCACATAATTATCAGGGACAAACTTGGTGTTGCTGTTGGGCAGGTCAATCACCAGATCTATTTTCCCATCCCTTATCAGCCTGAAGACACAATGCACAAGACAGTATCACACTATGTCCAGCCTAATAAAAACCTCAGATGAACAGCACAGGCATGGAGATAAACAACACTGAAAAACTTCATTTGAGTTTAGTCTTCACCCCAAGAAACAAGGGCTGAGGGGTTAAGGCACTAAGATGCAACTCAGGAATTTGGGCTTTTTTTCTGTTCTAGTCAGCAATGCAAAGCAATATTCAGCCTTCATACAGCCCAGCACAGCTCCATTAAAGGCATGCCTGACTGTTATTAAAAGCTAAATATTAACATTCCATGTATCCTTGCATGAAAAAGTAACATGGAGCAGTACATCCAAGCCATATTAAATAGGCCTGTTCAATGAGATGTCCATTAATTAGTCTTAAACCTCCCTGTTGTGGCAATTCCAGACAGAATGAGATAAACCAAAACTTTGGGATTGAATCTAAAATCCCATTGACCTCAACAGGACCAGTAACTTGCCCTTTGTATTTGCTGTCCTGGATTTTAACACAAACTTGACAAGGTTGAGTGTCATTCTTACCTCCTGATTGAAGGGAGACTCAGACTGTGGCTTTCCTGGGATGGCCATGCCACAGGATTTGCTGGGATACTATTAGCATTGAGCCAGTCTGAGGTTGCTTCTGTGGCATAAAGCTGTCAAGAGAAAAAAAAGGTTATTTACTTTGTGCTTCTTAATATCAAAACTTCTTATTTAACTCGTCTGGGTCTGCCCCAACACACAGGCTTGATTTTTAGAACTGATTATGGAGGACATTTTCCATAACAAGGGTGTCTGTCCATACAGAGAGAAACACACTACAGACTGACTTTCCCAACTTTCTGTTATCTGGGATTTCCTGATGGATGATAATTTGTTTTTATTTTTGACACTTTCTTTGTGTTGTACATTGAAAACATCCTTTTTCCCCCTCTATTTCCAAAGAAATTCCAACTTGTTCCTGCAGCAGGCTGAGGATATTTCACATTCTGAAAGCTCTCTACCTTCAAATAACTGAAACCACCTACCTTGAAGCCTTTCTCATGCAGTAGTTCTGCTACACTGAGGAATCTGGAGCGGAAGGATTTCTGAAAAAAGGAAATTTTTTAGATGCAGCTAGGATCAAAACTAGGATTTAGAAGAGGTGCTTTGTTGGGCAATGCAGTGCTCCTCCAGACTGTGCTAAGAGGCCAATACATCTTTCTGTGCTGAGGGTGTGGGTGTGCATGCATGCACAGAAATGTCTGCATGTGCATGTACAGTGCCATTCCCAAGAAAAATGTTTGGACTTGAAGTTCAAGTCACTCCCAGCTAAGATATATTTTGTTAAAATAAGTGTTTTCATACTAAGTTCGACTGGGACTACAGAAGACTCACTACAGCGTATCAAACATCTCAGCAAATGCCTTCTCAATTAAACCAACTAGAGTTCCCTCTGCTCTTAATTAAATATCTTCCCAATCATTTCTCAAACACTTGGTTTTCTCTTCTGGCAGATAATATATGTGGACAGGCTTTGGGCTGCTGTTGGATGCTCTGTTTGCACATTCACATGAATAGGAGCCTGTGTGTGTGTGAGTTCATTTCTAACTGCCAGGGGCAGATGGAAATGGAAGACAAAACCACTCAGGAGCCTGGGAACACCATATTCCCACAAGGACCTGAATGCCCCAATACTTAGGGCACCTTTGAAAGACTTTAGAAAGGTAAGACAACATCCTGTAGGCATCTGCATTGGAACAAGCCATTTTAGAGCAAAAGGTGAGTGAAAATTTGGTGCCTGCATAAGTATCTTTGGGGTGTTGAAGGTACAGCAATGCAAAGATCAGATGCAACACATGCCCTTCTCACTGCCAAGGGCTTAACCTGGTGTGGCCATTTGTAAGTAAGATAACTACAAGCTCCCTTGTCCCTGCTGGAGCTTCTGATAGCTTAACCTGTGTGAGAGAGCAATATTCTGAAGAGTGAATGATTTTCTGTGAAGAAAAGGAGTAAACAGGTTTTTTTTCCAAGCACTCTGGAAAGAGCTTCATTCTGAAAGCCATCTCATTATGTACATCAGCTGGAAAATATAAATATACAGCGTGACAGGATTGGAAACTTCCCAGCCAGAGAGAAGGGTTGTGCCTTCTGGTCAGGGGGGTTGGCTTTCACAACAGTATTATAAACTTCTATCAAACATGTACTGAACACTTGTGATACATAAAACTGCCTCTCCATGAAAAGAAATTACAGCTGTCAGCTTGCAGTGGAGTAGCCTTAGATTTACAAGCTGGCTGAGCTAACCTGTGTAAGAAACCATTAGGTGCTAAAGGTGAAAAGTACAAGCAGATTTATTTAGTGAAAGATATTTATTGTAGGAGAATTGTATTCTTTTTCCTTTATCGGAAAAGTTCCATTTCTTATAACCTCTCCCATGTTTGCCAGCAGGCCTTGCTGTTTGGGAAGGGCTTCATCCTCAGTTCATTCCATACAGCTACACCAGTTCTCACTGAGATCCAGCTCAAAATGAAGCCAGCTCATCTCCTGTGATAAACTTAAATTCTGCATCCAAATCCACTGTGGGGGATGCAAAAATTCTGATATATAAGGAACTAAGGCAGAAGGTTATCTGGAAACAACAGACTTGGAGTGCTGAGATTTAAAAATCAAATACTTTATCAATGCTTTCTGCATTTCATGGTCACAGATGTAAGACAGATGCATTCAATCCCACAGATATCACTGAATAGCCCAATCAGGAAAGAAAAAAAAAAAAGAGCTTCTTAACTCCTCTGGCATAAAATATAAATTATTTAATGACAGGTTCCGAGTTTCAGCATCATAGATTTCTCCAGATTGTGAAAAGAAAAGAGGTCAGATTATGAGCTTGCATAAACTGCCACAGATCCATTTGCCTAACAAGGAAGCCTTACTCCCTCGATCCTAGAAGAGCATCAGACCTCTAAAATCCCAGGGATCCTCACCCTGTGCAGTGTCAGAGAGTGCTCACAGCTGAAGGACAGCCCAGCAGGCTTGTGGTCCCAGCTGGCTGCACAACCTGCCTTGTGCTGTCCCCTAGATGTCAAGGAGCACTCACCTGTCTGACCTTGAGGATGGTTTCTTGGTTACCCACACCTTTGCATTGCCACTGGAACTGCAGCCTGTGAGCACACCAGCCTGGAAGCCCCTCAGCAAGACTGGGTTTCTCACCTGGGTATACTGGGACCAGTTTGGACTGCAGATCACAGCACAGCCACTTGACTCTTGATTTGCAAAAGACCTCAGAGTGAAGCATTTGCAAGGAAACCAAGATTTCCCTTTCTACTCCTGTTAACTCTGTCCACTTAACTTTCACCTCTCATCTTTACACGATTAATAACAACAGCCTAAAGGTGCAGCAATAACCCAAATATGAGCCTACATACTTTTGAGGGAAGTAGAATACAAGACCATGTGGCTTCTTATTTCTTTCCCTTCAAGGGCTAAAAAATTCATTTTAAAAATCAGAGCGAGCTGCTGGTCATGAAGCAATGAAGCCTCTGAAAGTGGGGTGTGCTTTGAGTTCACCACCCACTGCAGATGAACCACAGCACCTTCCTCAGAGACAACCAAAGGACCTCGTGCTCCTGACAAGCATCAGCCCCCAGAGCTCCAGAACAGCTTGGAAAAACCATCCCGTGGTTTGAAAACCAGAGGCTTCAGCACAGGGAGGGATGTTCACCCCATCATCCCCAACAGCAATGACCTTTAAACACTCAGTGATGGTGGAGAGGAGCCACCTGGTCCTTCTGAGCCTGTATTTTCTGTCTGAGGATACAATGACACTTTGCCTGTTTGAGGTAGATGACTTCATGTTTGTGATTAAAATGAGGACACTTAAGCTGGTGTTCACAGCCTGTCTGATGCCTCATTCACTGTGCCTCTTGTTTCAGTAGTGAAATACTTCCTGTAATATTTTCCTCCAGCCAAGTACTCAGGCTAAACCACCCAGAGTCTACATGTCAGATCTAGGATATCAACCTTCTCTTCTCACAGGGCTGCATTTCCCCTCTGTTTCAAAGCAGATCATTGAAAAGTAGGTAGGTGACAAACTCCAGAGTGGGGAGGGACAGATACCTCGTTCTCAGCATTCACTTTACACTTCTGGATTTGGAGTTTAATTATATAACAAATATGCTGAGATGCAGAGAGACTTTTATGCGATTGATATGTTGTTTTCAAGTTTCTTGTGCAAAAAAATGAACTGTAAACCACTCATTAAAAAAGACAGTGTCTTGTTGCTTTTAAAAGGTTTGTGGAGATGAGCTTTTGGCTTTGTTTTATCTTTTCAATTTCCCTTCTTTTTTTTTCTTAACACTTTTGTACAAAGAACACTTGGCTCAGTTTAACAGCTACTGACACAGAACATACATAAATGCTTTCTATAGCTAAAATTACTTTTTGCTGCCTGTTCCCCTTTAGCTGTTATTGAAAAATAGGCTTAAATTTTAAACACTGGGGTCTCCTCTTTTTTTCTTCTTCTGGCTTTGCTTTTCTCCTTTTTAAAATGCTGTTTTTAAGTCTGCAGTGATTAGATATACAGCAGACATACAGTATGAACTGCCCAGAGTTTCATACTGAACTTTTAAACTTTATCTAGGTAGCAAGCAAAGACTTTTCTGCTAATTAGAGGTAACAGAGCAGCAGCTTCTATCCACAGATCTGTGTGTATATGTGCACATTTAAGGACTCAGTGGTAATGTGTGTTAGCACAAGTCATGTTCCTTTCTGGCCACTTTTCACACACTTCCTTCACATCCTCTGCTGGCACAAAGAGCCAAAGACCCTTTTCACAACCCAGTTGTGTGACAGGAAAATTCATCTATCTTATGTTTTTATTGCTTTTATGTGTCAAGTAGGGCATAAGCTTATTACAAACACAATGTGAATATGGCAAGAAACAATCAGCTGGTTTTATGGGCTCAAGAATGTTGTAGTTACAGTGGAAGTGTCTGAATTTTTGAGGCACACACATACATCCCAGAGTTCAGCACCTCCTGTAGATGGCAACTATTCCTTGATAAAGAGCCAAGGATTTTTGCTTTCTTGCCTACCTCCCTGAAACACACATTCTCCTTTCTGATACAGGTTTCTACATGGGGCAGGGCTGCTCCTGATGCAAACCCACCAGGAATTCCCTCATGTAACAGGTCTATGCAGAAGTCATTGCACTGGAGAACATTCCCATAATGACATCATTGAAACTTTCATCCCATAATCATATCAACTGTGTTTCTCTGAACTGGCTGGCTATGGGGTTTGTTCCACATAGGAAAGTGGCTTCTGGCCCTGTGATCCCTCTGCTTGAAGTAATTCCCAGGGTTTCCCCCAGCAACCTTCTGCAGCTCCCAGTAGAAACTATTGGGAGATGGAGGGAAAACCAACCAGGTTGGTTCTTCACTTGTCTTACTGTACTTTAGGATGAGTTGCAGAGAAACACATTTAAGCCACATGAATGAAAACAAGGCAAGAGCTACTGAGTTCTCCGCTTTGATTTTTAGGACTCACCTGGATTCCAATCAAAATTCCTTCCTTAGGAAACCTAAATCCTGTGGCAAGCATAGCCTTCTGGAAGGCAGAGTGCACATCCTCCCCGAAGCAAGCGACCTGGGAAAGGCACAAAGAAAGCAGCATGAGGGGGAAAAATAAAACCGACCCAAAAAACATTGATTTAAATAGAAACGGGAATTAAATGTTTAAATAGGCTCTTTTGATTCCGTGTGAAGAAGTCAAGCTGCATTTGCACGGAGCCTGCAGGCAGGGAGAGGGAAGGAATAAATCAGAAAATCATTGCAGACAAATCTCCCCATTTTAACGAAGCGATAACAAAGGAATAAGCAACGCTTTATTTTCAAACAGCACACCAAGGAGTAACAACAATTGATTGTGCTGAGTTATTGGAGTGCTGTACACAGCCTCTGCTCCAATGTTTGGGAGTGCACTGCAAATTGTTTAACATTATATCAGGCTTAAACACCAGAAAGGGTTCTGCACACAGGCAAACTCCTCCCTGTGCAAAATGGGGTAAGGCAGTATTTGTGCTTTCATGTATCCCTGGCATTTCTTGGGAAGGAAAACCATGGTATATGAAGGTGCCTCTCCATTAAAAGTCCACAGATGTACAAAATTCAAGTAAAATTTTAGTATTTACTTTGGAAAACAACAATCGCGTCAATTTATAATAATTTATTTTATATAAAGGGAAACATGAGGAAGACATCAGTAAAAATAATTTAGGAGCTCTCCAGCATTCAGAACTGTCTATGGAGCTCAGTTGCTTACTGACTGTCCTATGGTAACAATCTTCTGAAAGAGGTAAACTGTGTTCNGGTGGGGGTGGGGGGGTGGACACTTGCCTGTGTATTCAATTTTGTTCTGAAAACAAGGAAGTCACTTGACTTTTTTTCTGCCCATTAACTACACTGAAAGGAAATCTGCTGCAATACTGGTTTTCCACATATTGTGAAGAGTAAAATAAAGTAATTCTGGAGAGATGTAGGACGCCTAAGGCTGTTCTTCCCTTGTATCTGGGCAGAGTGATTTTTCATACTACAGTGGTAAATATTGGCATGTTCCAAGATGACCTGGCATCTCAGTGTCACTATTCCAGCACGTGTTGATGGGGGGTTTGGAAGCTGTAAGCACTTGTCTGTCCAGAAGCAGATGATTCATGAAACAGACTGACACAGGGAGAACCTCCCAGAACCCAACAGCTCTCAGATAAACTCATTTTTCAGGCTGTCACACCAACCAGGTCCAACTCAAAGAGCTGATATGCAGGTGAAGAGGGACATCCAGTGGCTGAATAAACTGGAGTTTCCAGGACATTGTGGTTTTTACAGCCAAGAAAGATGTTTTCAATTTTCTGAAGAAGCTACAGATGCCTTCATGATTCAGGCAGTAATAAGATCACTTTCAAAGATTCATGATGTTTAAAGTCGACTTGGTTTAAGGGAAAAAAAAAGCAAATGTAAAAGATACCTCCCCAGTAGAGGCCATTTCACATCGGAGAACGGGGTCAGCATCTCTCAGCCGGGACCAGGAAAACATTGGGGCCTGGCAAAAAACAGAGGAAGGAGAGGGGGAAAAAAACCAAACAACTTAATGGAACATTTAAAAAATATAAAAATTCCAGCTATTCTTGGAAGTGACAGAAAGAGATGTGAATTTATCCAAATTCAAAAGGTCAAGGCTGATAAGCAAAGGACTACTTGGAAAAGTAGTTCCCTCAGCACCTTGATGATGGACTGGAACAAATAAACATGTATTTTACCAATAAATCAATTATGTAACTCTTGCAGTCCTGCTCACATTCCAGTGGTAGGTTTTCAGCCCACTATCAGTATTATCTGAAGGATACACTTTAAAGCAGAAAGGCCACACATAACAAAGGTGGAATGAATTTTCTGCTACGGAATAATACAAATGACATTTGCATAAAGACAACATCCTTGCTGCTTAAGAAAGAATAGATTTTTAAATCCATAGGTGTAATTCTGCTCTGAGAAGTCTCTGAGGGTAACACTACAGACAGGAGAGCTGCTGTTTCATGACACCCAACAATGACCAGCTAAAATGCGACAGCACAAATTCAAAAGGTTTCTCAAAAAACGTCCTCTGTCTTTGTGACTTTTAGATCAGTTTTGTTTCTACTGTTAGTAAAGAGAAAATGTTTACAGTGGCCAAGTCCAGAGTCTCAAAGTGGAATATGGCAGTAAAAGTGGGTTATTTTAATGCAAATATTTTCTTGAATGGTAACAAGCAGCAAAGCCTTCCACCAGCACCCTGACTTTTGTCTGCCATGAACACAAAAATGCATCAGGAGGAGCAGACTCTGCTATTAAATCCTATTAAAACTTAGTCAGTCATGCTCTATCCAGGATTTAATCCTGGTCAGGCTATGATATTTGCATCAGTACACAAGCAAATATGTCAAAACAGGATTTCAGTCACTAAAGCTAAAACAGTGGGACTCAAATCCTCAAAGGAGCAATTGTGTTCAGAAAGAAGAAGAGAATTTCATATTCTCTTTTCATAGCATTTAAGATCTGCTGGAGAAACAAGATCCTGTCTCTATGCAAATATTCGTAGCAATAAATTGTAAGAGGATAGAAAAAAATGATGTGTGAATAATGACAAACAGGTAAAACTGGAATATTTTTCAAAGTATAGCATTTCCAAAGGTATTAGCGAGTTTTTATATTTGATAAATCCACACAGAAAACAAGCAGTACAAAAGGCTTTGTGGGAAATTTTCTAGAATGTAGTTGGGTTTTCCACTCTATAGCCAGCATTCCCTGGAGAGACAAAACTCTTGACAGTTTAGCTAACAACAGTGTAGAAGGCCTAATTCTAAATAATAGAAATGTATAAAAATAAATAAGACACAAAAGCAAAAAAAATCTCAAGTTCAAGTTTCAGATCATGCCTATCCATGGCATCAAAATAAAATGTAAAGCTACTTCTAGACTGATTGGTTGCCAATAACCTGAGCTGTCCTGAGCCAGATTTGGCTTGCATGTTAATAGGTTTGAACAGGTTTTTAGTACAAAGATGTTAGGTGTTTTCTGCTTCCTCAGTTTTCATTTGATGTGGAAGCTATTAAAGCTTGCAAGTTTCAGTATAAACAATTATCACTATCCTTGGGATTTTCTGCACTACTGTTCTACATTTTTATGGTTAGGANCACAGGCAAACTCCTCCCTGTGCAAAATGGGGTAAGGCAGTATTTGTGCTTTCATGTATCCCTGGCATTTCTTGGGAAGGAAAACCATGGTATACGAAGGTGCCTCTCCATTAAAAGTCCACAGATGTACAAAATTCAAGTAAAATTTTAGTATTTACTTTGGAAAACAACAATCGCATCAATTTATAATAATTTATTTTATATAAAGGGAAACATGAGGAAGACATCAGTAAAAATAATTTAGGAGCTCTCCAGCATTCAGAACTGTCTATGGAGCTCAGTTGCTTACTGACTGTCCTATGGTAACAATCTTCTGAAAGAGGTAAACTGTGTTCCTTGCCAAAATTTGGAATTCTGGTGATAAAAAGATGAATGCATGAGATTTTGTGAAAGTTAAAGGAAGTTGAAAAAAACACCAAAACTGAAAAATCAATCAACAATCCAACCCTCACTTTTCCTGGTCAGCTCTGCACCTGCTGAAAAACAGTCAGAGGCAGAAACTGTGACAGATTTTTCTCTTTGAAACAACAAATCTACCAACATGTACAGATGGGATAAAGGGGCTGATTTAGAACTGCTTTCCCATATATTTTACAACTTACAGAAAANATTCAAAAATACCAACAGTACACCTTAGTGTCTCGAGTGCTGTATAAGCTTAGTAATTACAAAGAGTAAAACCTTGGCCTTACTGAAATCAAAGGATCCAAGACTTGCATCCCTGTTTTAACTGGCAGTGTATATAGAGGGGATTACATGTCCCAAATCCCGAAGATAAAATCTGGAGGGCACTCACAACACAAACTTGTAAATGTCCTCACATATATCAGAGAGTATTATGAAACAGTCTGAACTTCAGTGTTCAATTCTGCAAGTGCAGATTTATTATGCAGTTCATAAACACGATTCAGAGTAGCTTAGAAGTACAAAGTAAAGGAAGATCGATTTTGTTAATAATCACTGGATAATTTTTCTTTGATTTTTCTCTAAAATCTTCAAATACAATTTTCCAATTGACTGAAACTACAAAAGGTCGATTTGACTTTTGGCCAACGAGTAGATTGTTCTCTCTGGGCACTGAAGAACTAGTGGTCTATTAATGTGCTATATGGAAACCATACCTTAATTCCAACATATTTGGATGGAATAATGGTGTGTTCCAGGGTGGGGAGGGATGACTCATTAACCTCTTTTCCGATCATCACTTTAGTGGCCACATCAATGAAGTCCACACCCAGAGTCTTGGATACAAAGGGGAAGGAGCGGGAAGCCCTCAAGTTGCACTCTATCACCTGATGGGATTGAAAAAGAGAAATACCAGGGGTTTGTTCAGTGAAGAAACAGATTGATTCGTATTTCTGGAACTCAGTCCTTAGTCTTCTTGGCAGAGATGGTCTTCAGGTTGTCAAATAAGAGACACAGAAATTGTGTTCAATATTAAAACATCGATGAGGGCAGGGGAGTGGCCAGCCTGAGATACAAGCAGCTTGATGTTCTTCAGTTGAGGATCATCTTTACTCTCTGAATATTAGAACTGAGGGCAAGCCAGAGTTCACTCAGAAAATGTTCCGTACTGTACCCTAAGTTACTGTGCAAGAGGCATGGAAAATTATGTGTAGGCATTAGGTACAACCCCAAGAAACCCAACCTGTTCTTTTTCCACTATAGTGGCACTTCCTGAATGACTGAACTATCCACACTGACTTCCCTCATCCACACGTGGAAGTAATTCAGTAACAAAGAAGTTTTGCATCCTGCTGAGAAGCCTCCTTGGAGCTCATTAGCAGAAGAGGAATAGCTGTAAGTGAGAATGAAGGGGAGAGAAGGGTGGAGAGAATAGGTAAGTTAAGATAGAATTGAAAAGAGGAGGATATGCAGAGAAAAGACAAGCACAGCTGAGGGAAAGCAAGGAAAGAAAAACTCTGTTCTGTCCCTCTGTGGAGTTTCTGAATAACCATGTGTGAAACAGAAAAGAAAGTGAACAACATTAAGTACATTTTACTGGACTAGTAGCCCAAACGAGATCTTTCATCAATAATGTATGTCTTCTGTTCCACACCAGGTTTTCTTCCCATTCATTATTTTCTCAGTCATATTCTGCTCATTCCTCTAACCTCCTTCCATTAGCAACAGAAAGCCACCTGTTACTCAAAAAGGGTCAAACACCCACTGTACTTTTGCTACTAAGAGTTACTAGAAGTACTCAGATAACTGTCTTAATGGTTAATATTAAAGGCTTAAACACATTGTTTTGCTTTCCAGCCCCTTGAAAGACTTAATTTAACACCAAAACGCCTAAAGATGAGAGAGGATATTGGAGATCTAAAAGCCATGATATTCAGTTTATAGGATGAAGTGCAGGCCTCAGTGCTGTCCAGCCTATTCCAGACTGATAATTCCTACCAGTCACAAGAACTCTTACCAGCACATCGTTGCCTCGCACCAAGAACTGGATGTTGAATGGACCAGAGATGGCAAAGGCTTTTGCAATCTTTTTTGTAGCAGCTTTTACCTATAAAAAACCAAATAAATAAGGTGTAAGTGTGTTTGCATAGAATAAGTGACTAAGTCCCACAGAATAGACAGCATCGTGGCAATAAATCATCTCACACGTGGATTCCTTTAAATGTCATCTCTCTCTGCCTTGTTTTTTTCTCTATACCCTCATTTTGGCAACAGCATTACCTTTCAGAAGCAAACATGTTTAATTTCTCTGGTAATCTAGAGCCCAAAGTGCTTTTTCAAGACAGAAGTAAAAATCAGCTTTGTGTGTGTCTGTGAAAAAGCAGGGTGGAGAAGGAAAAAGAGAGAAAAATCAAAGCCTTGTGCTGTAACAATTCCTGCACTGCACACTGGAGCCTTTATACCTTTCTTGGTGAAAAAATGAACAATTTTTTGGCATCAAGAATAACTACTCAGCTTCATAAGTGTCTTAAAAGTCTTTCACCAACATGCCTGTCCCATCACAGTTCAGTGGGAGGTTCTGAGCAGATTCACTCCTGAACAAACTGGGAGAAAAGCCTTAGTTACCTGGTTTGTCTGTACAAGTGTTGAATAGCTTTGCTCCAAGAGACAACTATTTTCAGAAGCAAGGCCTTGGACATTCTTGGAAACACAGCTATAGCACAGATTGGTGCATTACAGACCTGGATGGCTTCCAGGCAAACTCTTAACAGGATGACATCACATGTGGTGGTGTATTTTATTTAAAAATTGCATTTTCATAACTAACTCTATGTCACCGGGTTTATTCTTGAAAGGGGAAAAGTCAAGATTAGGTGAAGTTCATTCATCCTGATTTTATTTTTGGAAAAGCAGGCAGCTTGAAAGTCATATACCTGGCATAATCATTTAAGGATTCTGTGAGAAAAGGAAGTGGAAAGTGAGGCAAGGCATAGGTATGAATTACACAAGCCTCTACTATGGAAGCTGGTTCTAAATCAAGGAAAGAAAACAATCCAATGGGTCTAAGAGTGTCCACACCAGCTGCTTAAATCAATGGAATACAGTTCAGATGATGCTATGCACAGTGCAGCCACTCACAGGAACACCATCACACCCTCCACCTGCACACATTACACTGGATTTAAAAAAAACCAAACCAGTAATGATGTGATTTCTCCATTGCTGATGGAGGGAAAGCCAATTCAAACTCATTTCCTTTTCTCTTGACAGTGCTAGTGCAGGACCTACCTTCTCCAGGGCTCCCTGGCTAATGGTCTGGGTGGGTAACACAAGGGTGGCATCTCCAGAGTGAACGCCTGCATCCTCCACATGCTCTGAAATAGCATGTGAAATAACCTGCACAGAGCAACAAGAGAGCAGTTGGGCATCTCACCCTCTCCCATGAACTGTTCTCCTCATCCCCAGCCCAGTCTCATCAACAGTTGTATCCAAAAGAGGATACAGACAGAGAGTATTTTCCAAGAATTTGTGAATTTTCCAAGATTTTGAGGAGAATATGTCTAAGTCAGACAAGGAGATCATGTCAGTGTCTTTCATACCATGGTTAAACAAATCATGAACATCACAAAACCTACCAAAGCCTGGGGATACCAAGGTTTCCCTCCTGTCTCTAACACACATGGACCCAGAAGGTAAAAGGTAATTAGGCTTTAAACCAGCTAAGTTCTGCCTGCCAGTACACAAAAAAGTTGTCATTCTCTAACAGAAACAAGACTGGACTAATATAATTGGTATATTATTTTTTTTGCCCACTCTTGTGGTATTTTTATCATGGAGAAAAGCAAGTGGAAGAAACTCAGGCCTAAGGATTTAAACTGAATGAACTGCATCAAGGCACACAACCTCGATATCAAAAAGTGATTGTGTCTGCTGGTTAAAAATTCGGATTGAAACAAGAATATTTCTGTTACTTGATAAGTTTGTGGGTTTTTTTTGTGAGAACTGTCTTTGCTGAGTAATGAAATGCAAGGTGAAATTGTAATAATAAAATTACTGTGATAATTCCATAACACATACTGATACAGTTCTGATAAAAGTCATTCCAGAAGCCAGTGATTTGCAAATCCAGTACAAATTATATTCCAAAGGATTCATTTACATGGATAAGCAATGCTTAAAAAAAACTGTTCAAGCACAATGGTTTTGAACCTAATTCTTCTTGTTTCTGTACTCTTCTTAGCATCAGTCCGTGGCTGTCTAGTAAACCATTCAAACTGAACATTTTTGCAAATCTCCAATCCTAAAAAATGAGTTTAATACTAAAGAAAAGCAAAGTACTTACTCTTCCTGCCTTGGCTACAGCATCCATTTCCACTTCCCTAGCATCTTCAATAAATTTAGTGAGTACCACAGGGTGATCCTTTATAAAGACAAGGAAAAAATAAGAAAGGTTTTATTTGAGAGTATTTGGAGACCATCCAGGCCCCTTTGGAAGCAGAATCCCCAAAGACCAATCTACTAATAGCCTTATTTCCACAGATAAGTGAACTTTGAAAAGATATAATGGGTGAAAACTTGGCAGGATTTCCACAAAATCACTGATGCAAAAGTTTGAATTCTCCATAAAGACACCATGAAATTTGGGGCAAAACCACGTGAGATAATGGAAAAAAGAAGGTGGTGAGATGTTCATGGATCCAGTGACCTCTGTATCCCTAAGATGATCCTCACCTGCAAGACCTTCAATTCTTCCTCCTTCTGAGCCTCCCAGACACCTCACTGCTTCACAAAGCAACTGATCCTTGGCATATTTAATGATTTTGTAAAGTGGTTATTTGCTTTTTTAGCCATATATTTTTAGCAACTGATCCATTCCATTCTAATTTCTCTGCCTGGTTTCCTAACTCTCAGGGAGAGGTTGCCACTAATTACAGCTGGCCAGGAACAACCTGTCCTTGACTCTCAATACCTCCACTAGTACAAAGGTTTTTTTCCTTCCTCTTCCACCTGACTGTGTCTGGGATGTCACCACGCACTTCCCTCTCTCCACCAATACTTTCTCCTTCCAGACACCTGCTCCAAAAAAACCTAATCTGCATTCCTCTTGGCCAGCTTTGTGTCTCAACATTTTACCTGTCCCATCCACTATTAACTGCCTGTTATTTATTAGAGAATAAAATGAAGTAAATGACAGTCTCTGCATACTCAAAAGGCTTCTCCTGAAAAAAAAAAATCAAGGAGCTCCAAAAGTTACAAGACACAATTTCTTCCATTTATCAGTGCAAGGGTAAATTTACAGGCAAGGACAATGCTGCAGCCCACGCTGTTTCATAAATTTAGGGGCTTGTGTCCTGTAACTTTCTGTCTTGCTGCAGTTTTTCACTGGAAGATTTTATATATGCACACAACCTTGTTTACTTCAATCTGTCTCAACTCGCACAAGAAGTTTTGTACATTATTAATGATATAAATGTCGTAATGACACAACACCAGAACAGCAAAGTAGATAAAACAACAGAACACAACAGTCAGGCCCTTTACCCAGAGATGCTCTGCTGAATGGAGAAGAACTGGGTAAGGCTTTGTAACAAGAAAGATGAAGCCTGTGTCCCACAAAGATGCTCACAAATGATATTGGTAGCTTCTATGGAACTACTTACACAAAGCCTAGACAAGGCTGAAAAACTCTCCCTAACTGAGAAGCAGAACACAGTACTTTTGTTCTGGTTTTCTTTTTGCTACCTTAACAAAAGCTATGGTATAGATGAAGTTAACAGACAACACTGGATGAAGGAAGAAGTCTTCCCTTGACAGTCTGACTACACTAGGAAAAAATTAGCTTGTAAATCTAGTTTTACAGATCAGAATCCAAAAATTCATGATGTGCAGCTGGTTGTGTTTGCAGCATGTAGCAGTGCTTTGTGTTGCAGAACCAAGAAAAAAAAAAAAAAAGGAAAATTTCCTCAGAAGAGATGCCAAGAGGAAGTCCTAAGTTGCTTAAAGAAGCCAGGTAAAAAAATACAATTTAGAAAGCGAAAGATGTTACCAGTTCTATGTTGAGTGGCAAAACCTGTCACTAGCAAACTTGCCTGGAGTAGGAAGGGTCCCAGGCAACATCTAATTTGATAATTAACTGGTCAGAAATGGATGCCTGGGTAAAATAGCTAAATGCCATCTCAGATCCATGCAGGCATCCAAGTGGTGTCAGTAGGGATGTTTGCACATCCTCAGGGAACAAACTAAGGAGTCAAACTCCAGTTTCAGTGGCTCCTCCCCAGACAAGGAAGGGAAAGAGCGAGATGGACATTATAAAGAAACAAAGAGATTGAAACCACAGTAGAGAAGAAACAAATACAGCAAATACAAAAAGAAAAAGCAGTGGCAGCACCAAGACTGGTACCTGAGAGACTCTGGTGGCTTCTGCTAAGAACTCCTTCATTTCCCCTTCAGTGAATACTACATTCATTGCAGACCCACTGTGAAAACAGGAAAGAAAAGAAATCAGGTCAGCTTCTCTTGTGATCACTGTTAGGCACTACAGGACAGGGTTGCCAACTACAGACCAGCCCAGCAAGGTCCTTACTCAAGCCACTTATTCCACTCTTGACTGAAAGAGAGGCAGAGCTGGTACCTAATGATTCGTGGTTATACTTGCCAAGCAGAGAGAACTCCAGAACAGAGAATCAAATGAAGAACTGGGGTTGTGTAGCCCTAGCATTGCTGCCAAATGCCCTTCCTGAGCATTTCAGCTCCTTTTCAGCTCCTCCTAAGCTGAAGGAGATGCTTCATCAGCCAGAGAACCTCATTAAGGCTCAGACAGGGGACTGGTTAACTGTGAGCTCAGGGCAAAACAGGGGCTTTTCTCACTTCAGCCCAATTGCTCCTTGCTGACAGATGATGCTAGGAATGCACAGGCCACTGGTGATGGTTTTGATAATGTAAATCCAGATGAAAACAGGTTGTTCTGTTCTGGCCATTTCACTGTGTTCCTCCCCTAAGGTGTTATTCCTTAAGGGAGAGGCACAGTAGATACAGACACCGTATCTGGAAGCTACATTTGAAATGTAGCTGTCAGAAATATTTGAGAGGGGGATCTGGGAGAACTTGGGCTCGAAGTCAGTGATTCAGGTGCCTTTTAAAGACAAGAATCTTATAAAAAAGAAGATGTTACATTGGCCATTTCCATCACTGATGTGCAGCTTCCCCTTTGCTTTGATGGGGAAGCACACAGAGGCTGTGGGGAAAAGTGGAGGAATGATCAATACCCCAAAATCAGTCACTTTAGCCTAAGATAAATAGACACAAGTACCTAGGTGATTTTATTTACTGGACTACCTCTTCAGCTGATGTCAATCAATAGAATTCAATTAAATCTACGGACCTATGTCAGTAGCACCACTGAGGATGTGAGCTGGTACACACAGGACATAACTGGTGGGGAAATGCATTTAGTTTTCTAAGGAAATTGGCAAATATTAAAGGTCAAATCTACTCAAAGGATGAAGAAGTTGAGCTGTGGACCTGCTGCTGCTCTGCAAATAGAGGACTGAGTGCTGTACAAGGGCTTTTCACTCTCTGGTTCCTCAAGTTTTATATCCTCCAGTTTCATCTTTCTCTCTGAAGTCCCCATAACCTGCACAAACACCCTTTAGCAAATAGTTATCATGGAAAGGGCCTATAATGGATTTAATACTGATGGAAACAACAGGCTGAAAGAAGCATTTCCCATAAATCTGGAGGAAAAACATCAGGCACAGTTTTTAACTTATACTCCTGACCTCAGGGCTATTTCCTAACTTTGCTTGCAACCCAACTGCAAGCTTTAGAAACCAAATAGAAAAGTCACATTCGGGAGTCTCTTCTAAAGGATATTTCATTGAGGGTTGAAGATATAAGAAATATTTCTCCTTTTCCTCTTTTTGAATAAAACGTGTTTGCTCCCCCACTGAAAATTGACATTGTTCCTCTTCATTTTGATATGCATGTCTTCTTCATATGGAAAAAAGTCCAGCTTCCAATTTATTTTCACTTGTAAGCTGTGCCCAGCAAGCTGCCTTGCTGTGCCTAGTTATCCAGCTATGAAGAAACTTCTCAAAGAGAAGAGTGATCATTAAGAAAGTGTGAGTTTGCTGTGTGCACACACTGCTGTAACTTCCTCAGAAAGTTTAGCTGTTGGAAACGTAGGGCTCTGTACAACGTTTAATGAGAAGCAGTTGCCACAGTGTAGGGACATAAACTATGCCTGTAAGCAGAGAAGCTTGGCAAATAAGAAGCTGAATTCAAAAAACGCACCGTTGTCTTCTGAAAACAGATGCTAACACCACTAAATGGCCTCAGCATGTTCACTTCTGGTTTTCCTGGTGGCAAACTATCTTCTGATTTAATTGTACAGGCAAGAGCATCAGGAACCCTAAAGAATATCCCAGATGGTTCGTGGATTTGGCCTTAAGATATGAAAAATGTAGTGCAGCTAAGCAGACATGAATATGTTCTACATTTGATCTGTGCCTGACGGACTTAAGGGATCCATTGGTTTCCTTTATTGGTTTGATCAGTTGTCCCAGGGGCAGCTTTATGCCATGTACACCTAGCACAGAGTTTCCACACGTGCCCTGAAATTACTCTCCCCTTTTCTCCAAGCTCACACCCCACCTTGCTGAGCTCTGATGGCTGAGCCTTACCTCAGAATATAGGAAGGCCTCAGCAAACATGGGTAACTCACTGAGTTGGCAAATTCAACTGCGTCTGTCTAAAGAAAGGGAGGAAATACATGCTGTAAATAAGAAAATATTTTAAAGTCATACCAAAATGTCAACATTCACTGCATTTGTACTTTACTAGCCAGTAAAATGAGGGGGGGGAAGAAGTCTGGGCTGAAACTTCTTGGTTGGAGAGTTGGCACCTTCAGAGCTTCCCCGTCCATACAGCTTCACTGGGAAAAAAGAGCAGAGCCAACACATCTCTATTCCTTTGCAAACTCCACCTGCTAGAGCAGTTCTCAAGGCCAGCAGGCTAGACTAGGTTAGCCTGACAGTGGTGCTAACTTCTGCTGGGTATACACCCCAAGTTGTGCAAAGGTGATTTAAGGACACTTCCCTTCCAATTTCTACCCACTCCCAGTGCTGTACAGCACTTCTTTATAGGAACCAAAATGTCCTTTAACATTAGCAGTAAAAAAACCGTTAAATGCTTTTGTCATCTTGAAACGCATCAGTGAGTCAGTCCCTGCTGAGCAGATGCACATAGCAACTCCCAGCTGCTCCATCATTTCCCAGAGGCACATCCCAACTCACCAGTGTGCTGACTGCCTTCCAGGGAGCCTGGGCCACATGCAGCTCATCCAGCACAGCTGAGAACACGGAGCGATCTTCGGCCCGGTCAACGTGCAAAGGATTCGTGCCAAGGATCTTCACTCCACTCTGGTGCAGTGGCACTGCCAAGTTATTGGGAATTTGCCCTCCTACAGAAATAATGCAGCCACTGCATCCCTGTTGGCAGAAAGGAGCAGAGTCATGTCCAAGGTTAACAGTAAGACCTGTTGAACAGGAACCCAATATTTAGATTATGTGCCTTTTCAGGTTGCTGTGAACAAAGACAGATCACAGGGCCACAAAGATGACCACCCCTCCTACAAAGACAGGCTGAGAGAGCTGGTCTTGTTCCAGGGAGATCTTATTGCAACCTTCCACTACTTCAAGAGAGCTTATAAAAAAAACAAGGAGAGTGACTCTTTCCACTGGCAGATAGTGATACAACAAGAGGCTTTAAACTAGAAGAGGAGAGATTTGGACTAGAGTTGCAAGACAGTAACCTCCAGAAGAGAGACAATGGGAAAAAAATGGAATTTATGTTGGGTTTTTTTCTTCCAGCATTGCTACTTACTAAGCAAACCACTTTTCCTAGACCCAGAAGGCAGTTTTTGAGGAGTGTAACAAAGCTAAGCAGAGCCAAGTTCAACAGAGCCCAACACATCAGGCTGCATGTGATGGTGGATTACTCTGGATACACTTAGCCCTTTATTTTAATCCATGCTTCTTAATCCTGACTAACTCCTCATTTCTGGTAGTGTCTCTGACAGTAACAAGTATTTCAGCAAATTGTCATGTGTGCTCATTTCCAGGTTATTAGTAAGCATTTCAATTCCAGAGGCAGCTGAGGCAGGACAGTTGGGACACCATCCTCCAGCCCCAATGGCTCATTTCATGTCTGTCACTGGGCAGCCATCACATTTTAAGAAATAATAAATGTAATAATAAAAAATATTATAATAAAAATTATATTTATTATAAATAATTAAAGTAAGTAACAAGGGACGGGTGAGCTGGCTTACAAACATCCTTCTTCAGATGCAAATATAGGCTTTTTTTTTTACATAGAACCTCTAATGCTTTCAAATACAACCTCGTCAGATGTGAAAATTTTCAATAGCAAAAAAAGGCCTTAGAGTACCTGCAACAATTATGAGGACATGAATTATGTTTAGACTGTGCAATAATTGAGAGTAATTAAATAAAGGGCACTTTACTTCCAAATTAAAGCTGGTGAAACTTTGCCCAAAGGAGAATCTGGTCCACAGTACAGCTGCAGTGAAGGCTCTTTTGAACCAAATGCGTTTTACAGTTTTACCATTTCTAACAAATGAGAAACATAAATCAAGTGATCCACAGTTTGGCTATAAAAGATAGTGCAACAATGTTCTTTTAATTAACAAGTATGTTATTCCTGAAGACTGTCAGCCCCATTGGCCTTCCTGGAAGAGGAACAACTTCATCAGGGATTTAAAAGGATTTGGAATGTCAGATCTGCAAGCTGAGAGCAGGATAGACTAGAAGTGACTGCAAAAAAATAGATGATAAATGCTAGTACAATCCCCACTCTACTTTGATGTGTTTAATATACTACTGTAATAAAAATCCACTAAAAAAAAGTCTGGCATTTAAGCAGCACTGATTATCACAAAGTCTACAAGATTATTATTTGCTTAGCAGACTAACACAGTGTTGGATATTATTTTTTTTGTCTTTTCACCATGCAGTCACTTTTGGCATGACATGCTGCTGCTGATCAACAGCAAATATCTGAAAGAGCTCAGGACATGCAGTGAAAAATGCCTTATTAGTAGAAGGTGGAGCAAGGACAGAGGGTGTTTTATGCCCATGCAGGGTTGTCTCCTGACATTGGAGCTCACCATCTCCAACTTGGAAGAGAAATCTATTCCTTAATGCTTCCAGACCCATCCAAAACAGAGTCATTCTCCCTAGTTCCTTGGCCCCTTACCATTCCATATGGATGAGAACCAGACACTGAATAATCAAACCCCTTCTTGCAGCTTGGAAGGGTTCCTGTTAGATAACAGGTCAGCCTAGCTTTGTCGTCAAGGTCAACCAACATCTTCATCTATTCCAACATGTTTGAAATGGGAATATCCCAGCTAACAGCTTCTCCTCAGCTGCTGCTTATTTCTTCCTTTAAAACAATTCTAGTTACTGAACCTCTAAAATCCAAAGGCTGCTCACATCAAAGTTGGGACAGCATCAAGGAGTTGAGCCCTAAGGAGATGGAAGAGATGCCTTATTCAAGAAGATAGCAAAGAATCATATGCTCATTTTTACTCAAAAAGATCCATAAATTGAACATAGCTGCTGCTCCATCCTTCCTTTAGAATTCTGATGTTGTTTCCTAAAGGATGTTCCCACCCAAAGTGCAGCCACTGTCCTGCCAGGGAACAGGAGTGCTCCACTGAGAATGTGGGCAGACAGGAAGAGCTGTCACTGCACATCACTTTGTCATCATCTATATCTTAATTATAAAGAAAATGAGTAACATCCTTGCCATTAGATATCTTAAAAATATATGTA
Organism: Calyptomena viridis; assembly: GCA_013390005.1. NCBI lineage: Eukaryota > Metazoa > Chordata > Aves > Passeriformes > Eurylaimidae > Calyptomena > Calyptomena viridis. The sequence continues at coordinate 711,105 of WEIV01006915.1, forward strand.
ATACATAATCTAGTGAAAAAAGCCAAGCAGAATTATTTTCCCCTTTATAACAAAACTCACTCTTTTATTACTACCTTGCTTTTATGTCATTAGTAACAGAGTTTGGTTTTCTTTTTTTCCTGAGTTTGAAAACAAATTAGACCATTAAAATTGTACCTAGGAGCCTCCTTTAGTTTTATAAATTGTTTCAGCACAATCTTAGGAACTGAAAAAGAGTCAGTAGAGGCCCTCAAGCAGATAGATATTAAAATTAAAAGGGAACATCTTCTCTGGAAAGAAAAAGCCAATAACTCCAAGGGAAGGAATTTTTTTTTTTTTTTTCAATTATCATCCCCACAGACTACCACCTAACTTTGCACATTCACAGTAAATTAAACTTTCCTCCAATGCACAGCTCTGTTATGCAGAGCTCAGTCTCTGGTGAGTCAGAGCAGCTGTGAATGTCAACTGGAGGTAAAAGAGGACACAAGGGAGAGAAAGGAGGGATGGCTGAGTACATCCCTGGGATAGAGCTGGATGAAGCTGTGAGCATCTCCTGGTAGGCAGGTTCCAGCTGCCTCAGTCTCATTGATAACCTCACTCCTCATTGCAGCCTCATTTGCCTAATTACAAAAACTGGGACAAAACACTGCATCTATTTATTTGAACTTAACAGTTGCCCAAACTTTGCTGCTAATCCTAACATTTAGGGAGCTGATAAATCATCTCTACTGAGGGTACAGGGGTGTGTCCATTGTTTGCTGGTGGTTTTACCTACACTTCACCAATAATCCAGGATTTTTCAAAGTATTTGCCACAGTTCATTGTCTACTGGAACACCAGAGGATGACAATAAGCAGGAAAGGTTAAAAGAACAATCTGAAATCACAGCACTATTCATGCTTTCTATATGAAGCTGGAAGATTGGCTGTCTGCAGGATTGCTGAGGGTTCTCAAAATCAGATTAATTTCAACTTGATCATTTTCTTAGAGACTGATTTCCAGCTGCATTTGCCTGAGGAAGTACTTTGTTAACAAGATATTAGCCTTTGGCTCAGCCATTTTTTTGAAAGAAATGACATATAACAAATGATATATCATAGACTACATTGTGCTGGAGGTCTGGGCTCTGCCCCCAGGTTTGCCCAGGTCGTTTTGCATGACTCTGTGCAGGCTACTCTACCTCTCAGAGACTCAGATTCCCTACTTGCAAATTAGACATAATGACACTTTCTTTGTGCTGCTACTGAAGTAAAGTGTTCTAAAACAGCTGAGTATTAACTATTCATCTTGGGAATTATTAGACAACACAACCTTGATTTTGGACGATTAGGTTCAGCCCCTGATGGCTTTAACACCTGCAGGACAAACATCAAATTGGTTGTTTTCATACCCAAGACAGAGTAGCACAAACTTCTGCAAGTTCTAACCATTCCCACCACCCCAGTTCCTGCTGCCTCCCTTTCTGCCCTTTTTCCTCTCCCACACAATTACTTTTTGGTTTACTTCATAAGCAGGACAGGCTAAAAACAGTCCAGTTGATGAGCATGGCTGGGAAAATTGCCAACAGTGTCCTTCCCCTTCAGCTCTGGGTAGCACAGAATGCTGCTACTGTACCTTGAGATCTGCATCATCTCCCACCAAACTTGTCAAGCCTTACTGTGATAAGCAGGATAATGTAAGTTTTATAGATAGATAGATATGCATTATTCTTTTCACACATTTTTCTCACCCAACCTGCTAATTAATAGCACTCTGTGTTGAAATGAGCAGTTGCTCCCTCATCACCTCTAGCTACCTTCTCTTTGATCCTGAAGTAATTAGATGTTGTGTTTCATCGGTGTTTTTTGTCTGACAAACTGTCACACCAGTTTGCTCCATGCCCCAAGCTCAGAAGTTCAGTTTTGTTAAGTAAACAAGAGTTCAATGCTTTTAGAGCTGAGCCTCATGGATAATCCTAAAGCATTCAAAAATCAGTAAAAAAAAATCCCGAAAATCTGTCCTAAATCTATGTCTTCCAGCAGCAGTCTGTGTTTTAACAGAAATTTAAAGAAGAGGTAAAACAACATGCACAAACAGGAAAGAATGAACATGCAGTCCAAAAACGGTCCTCGACAGTATTTTGCAAATGGTTGAAGAACAGAGCCTTGAGACTGAGACTTGAGTTCTGATGTGCTTTTGCTTGGTTCCAGATTTGGGAGTGATCAAAATATAGCCAGATTATAAAACCCTTTTAGAAACTTGCATCCATCCACAAAGGAGATGAGCTCAGATCCTCACATATTTGGAAAAAGAGCCAAGAAAAATCCTGTTTAATATGACCTGAATTCTACAAAGTTGCTTCAGCAGGTTACACAGCCAACTTGTACTGAATTTCAACATAGATGAAGTTCCTGTAAGGACCTTTCAAAGCCACCTTTGTGCCCCCAGCCACAAACCCAAGATGAGTGTGCCACTTGTCAAAAATGAACATTTTCTATATAGGGGCCAGTTGTTGACATGATATATCCCCTCATTACCAAATCTGGCTGGGACTCTTCTCTATCTCTTTGATCAGCACTTCTGAGCACTTGAGAACTCCTAAGAGAGCAGTGCAATATTTGGATCAGTAGCTGGAACACGCTTCGGTTTGATGGCAATTCCAACTCCCCTTCCTGGTCTGCCTTTGTGCTGGACCACATCCACAACACTGCCACTGTACTGCAAGGCCTGGAAGTTCTTGAGCACATGTTAGAATGATGCACAAAGTGTGTTCTGTTGCTCCAGGTGAAAGACTTTTTCTTCAAGTCAAGGGTATGCTTAACTGCTAAAGCCCAGCACCACAAGGACAGAACAATTTGTGCAATAAATGACTGCAGCAAATTAAATCTGCTTGTAAATATTGCACAACATAGCATCGTGTAAAATAATTTAATATTTATTTGGCATTCATTATTGAGCAGTCTGCTAGGAGCATCAACGTGTGCTAGGATGTGTAAAATACAACACTGGGATCCAAATCAAACAGCTTTTGTGAACAATCTCTCTTCCCTCACCCCCAGCTGCTCTGCCAAAGCGAACTAGTGACACGAATTTTGAAAAGTTTGGGTTGCTTCATGGCTTTTTCTAGTGCTTCTGCTTTTCTTTACCTCGTATTGGTAGATGTCCAGGATCCTTTCCAATGACAGCTCCTCAAAGTACAGTCTATCACACTCATCAAAATCTGTGCTCACTGTCTCCGGGTTGCAGTTCACGACGACGGTCCTGTTGCCGAGCTGACGCAGTGTACGGATACTGGAGACAGCACACCAATCAAACTCCACACTGCTGCCTGCCAGGAGACAGAAAAGTGGGCAAGGAAAGGAAAGATGCAGAGAAAAAGGCATAGACATTCTCAGCATTCAAGCTTAAAAAAGAAAAATTTAAAAAAAAAAAAGCCAGCATTGCGCCCTGTCAGCTCGGAGCTAATTGTGCTCCCACGGAAATTAATCATCCACAAACACCGATCTCCAAGCCCAATAGTTAAGTTGGCTCAGCTGCTGAGGAGCATCAGACAGCTGAACACTTGTAAGTGTATTCCTGGCACATCCAGTAATATTTTCATTTTGCAAAAGTGTCGACGTATTTAAGATTTTCCTGCAATATATTTCAAAATATTTTCATTAAAAAAAAAATCATAAGGTTGAGGTTTTCTTAACCTAAAACTCAGTTTTCACAAAGGACATAAGAAAAATAATGTCATGTGTTTAAGTTCCATCCAAATCATTTAGCCCTTTCTGACCTGGCAGGGAATACTAAGTTGATCCCACTGAATTCTGATTACAATTCTGAAAGCATAGAGGAAAAGCACTCTGCTTACATGCCTTCAAAGGATAACAAAAGAGAAAAAAGACATCAACTTGGCTATTGCATCTAGGATAAAATCTTTTAGAGGTACAAGCCTCTTTTCAATTGCAACCTCTTTCAAAACTGTCTTGATCTAATCAAAACTACAGAGCAGGTGAGACCAAGTCTGACCTGCTGGCTAATCTAAGCAATGAGGAGTTGTAGGTGAGCAGTGCAAAATGTATTCACCTTGAGGAGTTTTAGGTGAGCAGTGCAAAATGTATTCACCTACATTCAATCAAATTATGGATGAATACTGTCATCTTTTTCATGGTTTTTTATAACCATGCCACACAACACACTGACTGGCAGAAGCACTCATAAAAAATAAGCATAATCATGGAGTGTTCCTCCTGATTTCACCCATCTCAACATTCAAAAAGTTCAAAAAGACACATCCTATAAACACCAACAGGAGTTTGAAGCACATGACCTCTCCATCCAAGCAAAACAAATGGATGCAGTTTTCAATTTCAGCTTTCAAAACCCATCATCGCTTCTTGCAAGATGCAGAGCAGAAATATTTCTGAATAACAAGCAATTTTTTTTTCTTGTCAATAATTGCAAACTATTTGGAGGCATCCATGAAAAGAAAAAGTAAAAGTCATTATATACAAAATTCAGCAGTCTGTCTACCCACTATTCACAGCCACGAAGAAACTCTGATGCTGCATAATAATCTGGGTGGGCTGAAAAAACAGCATACAGAGAATTGCTTATAGGAAAGAAGCTGAAGAGATCAAAATATTTGCAACTCTAAAATGCATAGTGTGTAACCACATTGTCATGAGATGGCAGCAAACATATAAGATAGGTGTGGGAGCAACAAACTTCTATACAAAAGGTATAGAAGGACCTTAGCACGTGAAAAAAATAAGATTAAAAAAATTCCATAAAACTCTGTGGAAATCACAGTGAAGTATCAAGTAAAAAGTAATAAAATTCTCCTGTTTTTTTTCCAGAGTGTGAAATGAAGTCTCCAACCAAATATAAAAGGCAAACCTTGTGTTAGGAATTGATGTCCTGTGCACTTTACTCCGGAGGGTTTTGTCACCATATGAGAAGAGGAAAAAATGAACGACAGGAATATCTGAAGAAGGCTTGAGGGTACAAGGAGAACAGAGGAGTTGTAAGAAAGATTTACCTATGTGATATGGTCCACAGCCCAACACCATCACTTCACAGTCATCAAATTTTACATCATGTTCCTGAGATGGGGGAGAAAAAAAGTCATTAGGATATATACTCCACAGCACCTTAACTTCCTGCTCTTCTGAATAAACAGTTCCTGGTGCTCAGCCACTATCCAACAGTCTGATCCTTCAGGGCTCCAGTCTGATCTCATTTACTGCAGTGTAAATCAAGTGCAACTCTCCTGGAATTAGTGATGCTGCATCCAAACCAAAGGAAACATAGCACCTTTGATTTGGCTATTGGGGCAGCCTAAGGAGCTGTGAAGTCTCCCATGAAAATGAATGCCAGGATGAGATGAGTGAAGCATGAGTTCTGCATTCCCAACACCTACCTGTGCATGTACAGGTGATATGATGACAGGATGTTAACAGCACAAGCTCATTAACACAAAATGCACCGGGATGAGGCTTCGAGCAAAAGTTCCAGGCCTTCTGTAAGGGGGATTACATGTAACACCATCCAAAATAATTGCTACAGAGGCCGAGACATCTGCAAGATCTCCGGAAATAATGTGGCACAGGGAAAAGAGATCAAACCAGACAGCAATGAGACTGTTGTTTCCAAAGGTGCCTACCTGCCCACTGTATGTGATGTAGAGGTAATTAGTCACTGCTGGGTATTCTGCTGCCAGGGTGTCAATCTGTATGGGGAAGAAGAGGTGTGGTTGTGACTTGGCCAGTGCAAGATCTTTCCCATGTGCAGGTGTTTTGGGTTTTTTACTTCCCCTCTTTCATCCTGTACTGCTATTTCTGTCCTATTGTTTTCCTCTCACAGGAAGTGACCTAAACATGCCTGACCTTCCCCCCCAGACCCTACAGGTTCAGTCAACATGACACTCTACAACCTCCATCTAAGCTATAGTTTTAGCTCTGCACCTCTTTAGTGAAACACTTACATAGCTCAGGAACTTCCCCTACTCTCCAAGGCCCTCATTCTCTACTTTGTTTGGCAGGATTAATTACACAGATCTCCCTTCCTCCAGGTCTCCCTCCCTCTTTAGTTGGGCCATCTGGAATCTTCGTACTCTGCTCTTGGCCTCATCTTACTCCCACACTGAATACAAATATGCACACAATATCACTTAGATCCTGTTGAGTAGCAGTGCAATTACTACATATTTGTGTTACAGAATAACTTGTGCTTTGATAATTAAAAGGAACAAAGAGCAATAGTGATTTTCAACCACCCCTTCTATGTAGTTTTCACCAACTTCTTATGTAATTAGTCATCAGAGAGCCCAAAAGAACAATCTGCTTACTAGGCTGTTCACAAACTATTTGTGTCAACTATTCATTGCATGTTATACATGGCAACTAGTCCATCTGGGACACCCGCTACTGCTGAAGTCCCTTGAATGAACACCTGAAACATTTCTACACTGAATACTGAACAGGGAACAATATTAAAGCAGTCCTGACATGAATTTTTACATGCTATACCATTTAAAAATCTGCCCAAACTTCAAGTACTTCTGGGAATACCCACTAGCTGTCCAAACCCTTGTGAAAAATGGAGAATACGACCCTACATCATTAGCACCATGTTAAGAGTCTCCTGCTCATTACTGTTGCTAATACTGTGACTTGTACTTCTTGGCTTGAGAAGAAACATATGCTTTGAAGGCACATATGCAGGCACAAGTAGAATGACCTTACTAAGGGTACCTTGGCACGCAAGTCAATCCAGCATGGCAGTGCCATATGCAGCTGAAAAAATGCAGTGTGAAACCAGGCACGTTTCTATGGCCAGGTGAGCCACAGAAATAAAATAGCAGCTGGGGAACAGAAGGAGATGTGGCAGCTGGAATTGGGCCTGAGGATGCAGTCGAGCTCTTTCAGAAACATTCATTAGTTTAGGTTTAAGTTTAGTTTATTAGTTTAGTTTCTGTCTTTAAGGACAGAAAACCAGCTGGTGGCAGTTTAATACCAATATACCTTAAATGCAGCAGCAGAACACCTAGTGACACTGCCATGAATACCAGACGAGCTCATTAGGCTCATGCTATCACAATGAATAGCAAATGAACCCATACAAAACAAGAATACTTCGAGTCTCTCTGGGAATGCTCATGACACTACATTGATGTCTGCAGTGCACAAGGAACAGCTACACAGGTGAAACGTGTTCTCATGTCAACATCAAAACTCCTGTGGATGTTAACAGAGCCAAAGGTTTCTAAGGACACAGTTCTGTGCCCTCAAATGCCCCTTGCATTTTGGAGGCCTCCACCAGGACCACGTACCTGTTTCACCCAGGGCACTATATTCTTCCTCAGTCTCAGCTGACGGCACTGGACCTCAGTCAGCCTCAGGCATTTTCCAATCTGTTTGTCGGAGAACCCCATTTGTTTGGCTCTTCTCAGTGTCTCTTCTGGAACTGTTTCACTGGGATTAAATAAAAAACCCCACCTCTTCATAAAGCTGTACAGAAATACCTAAAATATACCTATAAGATACATTAGTGCTTGTGTCCTCTATACTGCACAGAGTTGCTATGGGATTGTGCACATGAAGGCAAAAAAAGGCAAGAAAGGACCTTTTTTGCACTGGGCACTCCTCACAAATATCTGGTAAAGTCTTTCTTTTCCTGGATTTTTAAGATAGGAATGAGTGAATCACAATGAGGTCCATCATTTCCCAGGCAGCACTCTATGTTTGGGTAGTACAAATTCAGTGTATGCACAAATATATGGTCATTTACCATTTCAGCTCCCACAGAGGACCTGCAATGATTCCTTTCTTAGATTCAGCATCCCAACAACTCCACGCCCAAACTTGAACTCAATATCTTCCTTACATTCTTCCTCCCAGTCTAAATGTTAAAACATGGGCCTCACCAGACTGGGCTGGATGACTCCTAATGTATGTGCTTCCATCTCCTGCATCTCCTTGCAGCTGCCCACTCCACACAAAGCCATGAAATTCCTGAAGCTCTGGGATGAGTCATTCAGAGGCAGAACTGTGCCCCAACCCTGCTAGGCTGGGAGACAGTCTCAAAGCACTACAATTTGTCTCAAACAAGCCTTTCTTTCTGTCTTTGAGGATGCAAATTGCCAGTCTTTGGAAAAAGCATCTGACTTCAGAGATCCATAGAAGAGGGTCACATACAAGATGGGTTTTCCCTCCTGACAGCCCCAATATCTCTTTTTCCCCATCGTTTGTTCTACTTCTTGCATTAGGAAAACAGAGAGCAGGGGGATAGACAGGGTAAAGCAGGGGTACCTTTTATGATTTCATATTTCCAACTAGGGTCTCTCAATAATTCCATACTTTCTTGTTCTCCTGGTTTTGCTTTTCAGGAGTCCTAGTTTTTGTTGTTTATTTCAAACACATTGCTTTCCACCTGACACCTCTGCAGATCAACAGCTTCCTGCCCATATTGCTCTTGATTTTTTTAATTTTCTCCATTCCCTCTTTATTCTCTCCACTCTTTTCTCTCCTGCTCTTTGTTTCACTTTGACTCCACCAATAGCACTTACAGTTTCTGCCCCCTCCATTTTTAAGCCACCTTTTCTAAGATTAGCTCTTGCAAAAACATAAAAAAGCCTGTGTATTTTTATCTGCCCTTCTGCTTTTCATCTTCATTGCCATGAGCATCCTTGCCTGCCCAATAAATCAATATTTTATGAGCAAGCAAGCTCTGAATCAGGAAAAAGGAAATGATTAACAAACAAGCAATTTTCCTAAATCAGAGCTTTGCTTGATGGTATTTTTAAATAAATAGTATTATTTTATTTGAGTGGGAGAAGAGGGTAAGACAGCTTTATTGGAATGTGTCAGGAAGCTGAAGCATGAAAGAGTCATTGGACTGTGTTTTCCACTCTGGCTTAGGCACAGAGCAGCTCTGCTGCCCTCAGTGAAGTCAGGCTTGTGTTAAACAGGTGAGAATCCCACAAGGGCCAAACCAGCTGTTCTGAGAGCAGTACTGGGGACCACAAACTCTGAGGCTCAGATCCCTGTGTAGATGGGGTTTGCTCTATTAATTCCTCAATGTCACCTCTCCTAGACCTCCAATACGAGAACAAAGCACTCCACCTGTGAGCAATAGCACAGCAGAAAGCTAGTGTGGATTTGCAGGAAGGAAATGCTCACTCTAACTCCTACCCTCCACACCAAAATGTTCACTACAACTCCCATCCTCTGCACTGGGTCCCAGCCTGGTACCAAAACCAGCCTGTCCTGCCTTCAGAGGACTTCAGGCAGAAGTACCACCTACACCATGGATCTTCTCCACAACTCTCTACCACATCACCCTTCTCACTCCAGCAAATCCTCCTCTTTGTCAGTGTCAGAAGGAAAGTTGTGGAAGGGAAGTGTTCAAGGCCAGGTTGGATGGTGCTATGAGCATCCTGGTCTAGTTGGAAAATGTCCCTGTCCACAGCAGGGGCTTAGAACTAGATGATCCTTAAGGTACTTTCCAATCCAAACCATTCAATGATTCTATGAAACAGTCCTGCCTAATCTAGCAGTGTGAGCTTCCCAGGTTTTGGATTTCCCACAGTAAGACCCACTTTGCAGCACCACAGTACATAAAACCTGTGGTTCCCATGCACTAACACTTCCACCACAAACTCCTCTGCTTCTCAGCATTTTTTGCATTCTGATCTCAGCTCTGAGCTCAGAGGAAGGATTTCCTACAAAAACCACGAACACTAGAACCAAAGGTAGGGATGAGTGTTTTACAGGAGCAAACAAAGCAAAATCCAGCAATTCTCTGGCAAAACAGATGCTAGCCATCACCAGCTATTAAGGACACAGCCACAATACATTTCTCTCCTAGACTCCACATTCCCTGAGTAAGCAGACCTGATGACCCCAAGAAAATGAGCCTGTTTCAGTGCTGTTTAGTCCCTTTCTCTCCCTCCCTTCTGCCTCAGGAACACACATAGTTGGCTGTCATTTGATTACTGACAGAGAGAGCAAATTTCTTTCATTTGCAGCTTGCTCCCACTCCATTGTTTGCATCTCATTACAACAATATCATTCACTGTCACCCCCTCAGCAGGGTGGTGAATAACAGCAGTGATTATTTGAAGACATGATTCATTTACTTTGGTCTAGCATCTTAAATTGGGTTAGGCCAGTTACTAATCCCTGCAGAAAGGTAAGTGTTTTGGTGTAGGACAACTGGAGTGCAAGAGAGAAGCTGAGTCCTAATGGGGAAAACAGAACCATGCATTTATTTCCATGCATTTTTTTCCTCTGCTACTCCCAATGTGCAACAGGAGCCAGCAGAATTGCTCCACCATGTTTAAAGGGAACTGAATCAGAGATTTGCAAATCCTTAGTACTGTATGGAAATCAGGCTGTCTCTCTGCATGTATTGCATGTTTATAACAAAATAATTTCTGTTTACTGATAAAGGTAACTTTTAGCATTTATATCTCAACTTTCACTGAAATAATATAAAGAAATATGCAAACAGTATGGTAGTGTGATGCTTATCTTGCAGAGACCATAACTGAGACATGCAGAGGTTCAGGGGTGACACTTTTTAGGATGAAGCATCCCCATTGCATTTGCTCAAGAACAGCCCTTTGGATTTTTTGGAGACACTAAAGCCAGCAAGAGGCAGAATTAGGATGATCTCTTCCAACAATTGAGTGCATACAACCCTTCAAGCTCACCAGAAATCCAGAACCAAACAAAGAAGACAAAAATTCTCATGTCTGGCTCTTCCCAAACACATGAACCAGTCCTACATCACTGCTTCCCACTTGCCCCTGGAGCAACATTTACTTTTCCAACACAAAGCAAAAAGTCTCCCAAAGATTAAACACCTTCACTGGTTTAGAATCAATTCTGAAACAAGAGAAGATTAAGTGGACATGATTTCAGGCTTCTATAATGGCTTCTTTTTCCCAGCATTTGCCTTTCAAAATGAAAGTCAGGAGTTTCAGAGCCTCAAACGCAGACGATTAGATTTTTGCACACGTCATCATTAAGTGGCTGTTCACTTCCTCAGAAAGCTGAAGTCCCTTGCTTTTTGCAATTTATAAACAATACAAGCCTTTCCTCAGCCTTGCTTGTGACTCTGTTTCAGCTTCCAGTGTTGGTTGGTTGTTTCTTTTAGTTTAAAATTCCACCCTCTCATCTTTGGAACTCCATCCACTCAGTTCTTCAATAATAAGCAATCAAAGGAAATGGGATAAATTCCCCTGAATGAGGAAATTTTCACCTGGCACAGAGGACCTGGGGAAACCTATTAATTGACTGTAGGAATGCTGACAGCATTGCAATTATCAGGAGAGCCTGCTCTCCCCAGCATGGCCCTCTCTTCCATTTGACCAGCTTTCATCTGATCCACCACTTTAAGAGCAACACTAAATAAAGGTGCCAGCAGAAAGCCTCAGCTTGATATGGGAAGAAACATCTTTTTTTCTTGTCTCCTAAATCAGACTCTGCTTCTTCTTTGGGCTCTTGCCAAGTTTACACCCATCCACATATTACTCAGGTTGATGTAAATGTGTCTTGATCAAGAGATCAATAGATGAGGAATATTTTGTGAACAGAGGACCAAAGCCACCCTGCAGGTCACCTCTGCCTTATCTCAGCAGCTACACACGTGGCTTGGATAAGCACAGAGGACATGCAAAGATGAGCAAGCTCCAGCTTTGTCCACCTGTCTCGAACTCAGCTCCTCTGGAGTCTGGAGGGATTTAAGCCCAGACTAAATTTTAAGCCCCATTTCACTTTAGCAAGCAAATTGGACTGAAAGCAAGAAGTACTGAAAGCAAAATGCCTTATGCTCAGTCCTGAGAGAACTCTTCCTTTCTCAGTAGTCATAGGCCTGAAAGATTTCAAAAGCCTGTTGAATTCAGGCTGGATTATGCCCAAAGACATATCTTTTCTCCTTTCCTGTTTGTCCTACTTCATGTCAAGGCTCCTAGTGGCTTCCTTGATTGCTACTGATATTTTACAAAATTTTGAACAATCTACAATTAAAATAATGGCAACAATGCATAAATTCTCTCCCCACTTCTCTTCAAGGAGATAGATGGTTGCCAGAGTTCCTCTCCTGAGAAAATCATGGGTTGACAGACAGAAAGCTGCCAAAGGAGCATTTAGGGAAGCAGGAACAGTAAACCAACAAATCTCACTTACTGAACAACTGTCACTCCAGCACTCTGCACTTTTAACATTCTGGTCCCCGGGCTAATAAATCTCATTGTGGACATCTTAATTTAAGTAACATGAACCTCACACTGTGCCTAAGACCTGAATGACTCACTCACAGGATTAAGTGAAGTGGCAGCACACACCTAAACACAGCCAAGAAATGGGTCATAGGTGCTTCCTCAAAGCCTGTTTTCTACCCCCGGTAAGAGAGAGCTTTTAGGTCTTTGCTGAGATGCCATGGTACAGATTTTCTTGCTCCTGGTATTGTACATAATGGTTACAGAGATTCCCCAATGGCTTTTTTTGGAGATGCCTCTATATCCTCTGTACCCAGAAAAACACTCATATTGTATTTTCAAAAACGTGCAGATGCTTTAAAAGAAAATACAGCTGTGAAATTATTACCAGTGGCTCTATAAGACAAATAGAAAGTGTCTTAAGTCAGAGCCACATAAAGCACAAACAACAGCACTGAGTAGCTGCTTGTATTATATTCTTGTCATGTACTGCATGTTCCTGAGTATTCCCTGCTCCACACTTCACAAAGAAGACAAAAGTAATCTTTCCAGTTAGCTAGAAACAAGCACTACAGATATGTGAGTGACAGCTCCTCAAACAGCATAAATCAGCACAGCCTCCTTTGGCATCACTGGACCTGCTCTGCTTGATGCCCACGCAAGATCTGCCTGGTGTGCTCTGACCCACCCCAAAATCACACAGGTCAGCAGAAACACTGAGAAAAGCAGGGGTGCAGCAACTTCTGTGCAAGAATGGCCTATCTGAGCTTCTCTCCCTGCATTGTTTCCCAGCTCACCTGCTAGTGCCAGGTTTTCATTCCTGTATTTCTGTGGCTACTCCACCACAGTCACATTTTGAAACCAGAGTTGTGCTTTGAGAGGTGCTTGCTGGAAGCATGACTGGGATTTAAAACGAAAAGGAATTTGCAATAAACACCTTCTCCCATGGGCCACTGAGCAGAACATCCAGCTACAAGTGCTGGGCTGAAGTGGGTCTGCACTCTTCTACTTTTGTCTGCTTTCTCCTCAATTAACCCATGTCTCTTTAGGAACAAGAGCAATACTCAGGACTGCACTTACCTCTCACAAGCAAATCACAGGCCAGGAACTATTTTCACTCAATACCCACAGAGCAAAGACATTTTCTCCTCCAAAACAAAGCTCTAAATACAAAGTTATCAAAACATGATTGTTGCCATCATTTCCCATTGTTAGCAGGCTGGCTACTTATCCATCAAAAGGATGATCTGCTGATTTTATTAAAGTTACTTTGAGATTTAGGGTGGCAGAGTGCCACTGCCAGACTTTTAGACTTTGGCCAACTTGCTATCTCTGTGCTTTGCTCCTCAAAATGGGGGTTTATCATGCTCCTATTTTCTTACTTTGATTTTGCTTTATAGCTTTTTCTCAATATTGAAATTTGATACTCAACCAGATTCTGTCCCCACATCACTTGGGCCTAAGTGATGACTTCAACACAGCTGCCTACCTTTTTACCTCTATTTAATGGTGTTTGTCACACATTTTCCTTGCATACAGTCATAGCCCTTGGGGATCACAAAATCAGGAATGGACAAATGGCCACATACGTATGAATCTTCACTGCAAATGGTCAAAGAACATTTACAAAGATGCAAATTGCAAGAGAGGCTTTCCTTTGCACCCATGCCACCAGTGTCTTGAGTCAAGTATGTACCAGATATTGCTTCCAAGTCTGGGTTTCAGCTGTGCTCCTGGGAATGATGGCATTACTGGATCCTGCTTCAAATCTGGCTCGCCCTGGACCAGGTCCATAAACTCTGCCCTTAAAGTCTCATCTCACATCACTGTCATGGTCTGTTCAAATTTCATGAGCTGTCAGATGGGATCCCTGCAGAGCTCTTACCCCCAGCTTTTGCTCGTGGGATTGGCAAGGCCAAATCTAGGGAAAGAATTTGCTGGTAATAGCATGTCCTATTGCACTGCCACTGCTCCATACATCATCACCTATTGATGGACTGACAGCATAGGATGGTGCTTGCTCTTTCCATGTGTGTGTAGGGGGTTTTATTTGTGTTTGTGCATGTGTGTGCATGTGGGCAGGTTGTAAAGATTACATCCAAATATAAAGGTAATTGGCCAAACAATGGAAGTTTATACTTAAAAATAAAAATACATAGGTCACAGGAGAAACAGCAGAGGCACTTCTTTGAGATGTCTGTGATATTGATATTCTCAAAAGTACTCTCCAAATGGCTTTCTTTTCCCATTCCAACTCAGGCCATTTGCTTTTCTGCAGCCCCATCACACAGCCTGAAACAACTCCTTGTCCATTCTAGAGGGCCCAGAGGCAGAGTCAAAAGGAAACATTGCTGCAGCATGACAAAGCTATACAGTCTCTTCAGGAAAAAGTTCACTGGGACAAAAGTAAATGGGGCAGAGTGTCCTTCCCAGTCCCCACTGTCTCTGCAAATGGCTGGCCTTGCCTGTACACCACAGAGAAAGCATATTTACAGGTCAGAAAGTTCACCTCACTCCACTACATTATCCCACACAACCTTTCACACTTGTAAACAGATTCCTTGCATAGATCAGGGACTTCTTCTGCTCATCTCTGAATTGCTGCACATGGTGAGGATTCAAGGCAGTCTGTGGTGTGTCAAAGCTGCTTACTGAACTGCTTCCACCTGCCTCTGACTCCCCTTCCCCATCTGTCTGTCATACCCACTTGTTCTAGCTCTAAATTTTCTCTTGGCAGAGAACATCTCCTTGTTATACCAGTCTCTACAACAGCTCTGCAGGGCCCAAACCAAGAGATGTTATACCAACTGCATCCAAAACTTCACTGCAAAGAACCCCCAACCTGATCCAGAGACAAAAAAAGGAAGGGATGGATCCATCCAAACAGCTTGTAACCAGCAACAATACCCAGGAAGAGGACAACTACTTCTGTTTCTGGTAACTATTTCAACAACAGAAAGACTTAAAGCAATGGTGGCATCACAGTTCATTCTTTTTAATTGAAAATTATCCTATAGCAAAGGTAGAACTCACGCCAGGCCTGCTGGGAACTGCTGGCTGCAGGAAGACCACATGTGCCAAGTCTCACTTGCATCACTCAATTAGCTTTCCCTCTGCTATTGCAGGGATATATTTCCTGATGTGGCTCACTGGACTGGTCTCTTAGTTAAGGTCACCAGTGTTTTTCTCTGGCTCTTTGCCTTTGTGCCAATGTGCCTTCAATGTAATGCAGCCAGACAGTCCATTCCCTCCCTCCAGGGCAGGTTGGGAAGTAAGACAGTTTCCTTGGAAAGGTGTGAGTTATGACAGTGGAGTGAAAATCTGCACTGATAAGTGAATGAGGGCAAGGAAATTTATACGTTCATCCTGGAGAAGAGAAGGCTTTGGGGTGACCTAATTGTGGCCTTCCAGTACCTGAGGGGAACCTACAAGAAAGATGGGGAGGCACTACTTACAAGGGCATGTAGATGGGACAAAGGGGAAATGGCTTCAAACTGACAAACAGTAGTAAGTCAGGACAATCTCTGTGTTGAAATTTAAAAGATAACTGTGTCCTGGGTACATGAGAGCAGCCTACTGTTATTCACTGCACATCATCCACATTCCCAGCCTCAGTCTCAGAGATACAGTGAGGATTTTCCAAAATAAACTGGAACTTCCATAATCCCTGAGAACAGCCAAGATGCTTAAGTACCCAAAGGACTTATTTTACCAAAAAGAGTGTGTTCAGAAATTTCTGCTGACTGGGTGAGGCAGTAAACTGGGTTTCAAAGCACCACTGTTTAAATAGTGTTTTAACTCCAAGTACTGGAACAAACTTCGTAGCATTGACTACATCTGTGCTTACCATAGGTTTCCCAGCAGAAGGATTCCCAAAAGGACTGCTGTGTCCTAGGACAAGGCTGTTAGCTTTTTTTACCTGTTCACTTCCTTCAGGATCTTCTCCATGTTCACAATGCTGTGCATCTTATACAGGAACCACTTGTCAATGGCTGTGAGTTTGTGAATGACATCCACAGGGACTTTGTTATCCAAGGCCTGCCAAAAAGAGGACAGCACCAAAAAGGCCCTTTAATACAGGCTGCACAAAAACAGATTTAGCCTACAAATAGGTAGCGGCAACTATTTAGCATACAGAACAAAAGGTTCTGTAGATTAAACTGTACAAATTGAAAACACTCATGTTGTTTCTCCTAAGGGCCTTTTTATTGTCTGCCTGCCCCCCATCCCCTTCCCCACAGCAGGGGCCTTCAAGCATGTCTCTGAGAAACTTAACTTCTTCTCTTGCACCAGGAATTCAGCCTCTCTGGAAAGCAGGAGGAGAAAATACATAAGACTGTTCCTGGGAAAGATGTCTCTTTCCAAGGCAGCAAAGCTTTCTTGAGCAACATAAACTCTTGCCTTCTTCAGTAGACACTAATGAAAGATTCTCCTATACTTACACTTTGAAATACCTCTGAAGAAAGGAAAAGACTTGTCCTGGGTGATGCTTCCCAGCTACAACATAACTCTAGCTTGTCTCATTCTATCCCAAGTTCACGTCAAGATCATTCAAATTTCCCTGCATTATCTTCCTGGGATTATTGATGGTTTTTTTTTCACTAATTATTTGCAGCCATGGCGTAAAAAGGAACTCCACAGGGGTATTATTCATGAGATAATGAATTACAAAACACCATAATATTAAAATAAACAACAAAACAACTCAGAGGAATATGGTAGAGCACCTCCCAGTATTATATACCTTCTATCAATGCAATTTCTTGGGTCTCACCAGTGATCTACAATTGCAACTCTCCTGATAAAACAAATATAATCAACTGTAATGATAATGCCAGCACGGTATCTTTGCTGAGCTGAAGTAATCAGGCTCATTATATTGTTACAATGCTTAATTGTTTTCTTGCAGGGTAGCACCACTGGAATAAAGCCAGTGCAATGTTCAGAGCAATGCCACTGAACAAAACTTCAGCATTAATCAAGGCATGAGCTTGGCCCACTACACCCCAGCATTATTCCTCCGAGTTATTAAGCTGGGGCACAACATTGTACCGCCACCACATGGTGAAAAGCAGTGATGAAAACCTCTAATGCACATTTTGCTCCTTCAGAGTAACCAGTCACACACAGAGCCTTCAGCTGCTCTTCCCAATGTCAGTAATGAGAAGCCTTGGACCCTCACAGCAGTCCCAGAGCACTGGCAACAACAAAGTTGGGCTTCTCACTCATTTCTGGGTACAATACTGGTATGAGGCAACTGGTAAGGGGTCTTTCCCCTCTTGATTCCCTTGTGCTTGGAGGGTGAGGTCACGATGTCACATCAGTGGGATACGAGCAGGTCTTTTTTCTGTCCATCTGTTTTCACAAAACATGTGCAGACATGTCTTGAGGATCTCCAACCTTTAGTCAAGAGTCCCTGAGCCCCACGTACACACACAGGTAGCATGATCACATAGTCTGCTTACAGCCCTTTATTTAAAAGTTGAGGGATTCTCCAAAGGAAACCGAAAAAACCAAATGCCTTCCACTTGTGAATCAGAGGAGAGGCAGAGAAAATAAACCATCTTCATCCTCGTTGCATGAATATGGAGACTGGGAGAGAAAAAATGAGCTTGCAGACATTTCTTGCTCCCAAATCACCACACTACAGGGGCAAATCAGTTTTTCAGTCAGAAAATCCCTTTAGGATTTGATCAGGGCCCTGGGCAGCACTCCAATGGCTTTACTGTATTCAAACCTACATGAAGGAGTACAGCCTAAACACACTGTGGAAACAGGAAGAAAGTGGGACAGTATAACTTCAAAGCCTTGCTCAACTTCAAGAGCATCCCACAGACTGGCCCCATTCTGAGGAGCCAGGGGGTTTATAGGACTGCCTTCACATCAGAAGTCATGGAGCAAGCCTAGCCACCAGCCCAAGCAACTGAGGGCAGTTCAGCTGCCCATGGTTTCTTTAGGGCGAGCACTCTTGTTTCTTCAGTTCCATCCATGCTCCTCACAAAAGAGAGTATTTGGCTGCCTGTGGACAGCAGCACGAGTGCAAATTACACATTTCTAGTGTGGAAAACTAGGAGACCAGGGCCCTTGTCATGAAACTGCCACTGTTTTCTGAGGTCAATTGTGTACAACCTCAAGAGGCACAGGAAAGATCTGACACAACCTGAGCTCTTCAGGCTGTTCCATCCTTTCAGCTCTCAGCCACTCTGGCCAAGGAACAGGTCTCATCTATGTAAGCCTCTCTGCTAGTGCCTTCTTTTACACAAAACAGAGAGCCCCAGCACAACAGCAACAGCTCTGAATGGCAGCTGAACTCGCTTCCCTTGCACCTGAACAGTTACTGTTGTCACCCAAAAGACAAAGGGGAGAGAAAAAGTAAAAAGCCTTGGAGAGCTGACTCGTGGGGTTTGGGAAGAAGGGGAAGCTGAGAAGATATATAACACCCAGCAAAGCTCCATCCTTTTCCAAACAAAACTGACTGAATGTTGGCTTTTAAATGTCAGGAAGCTGGAAAGGGATTTTCAGGCAGTAGCTCCAGCTGCCAGAAGCACCTCTAGCTGATACTGCTTTCCTCACTTATTAATAGGGATGAATTAGTGCACTGTGTTGGGTAGAGGCAGGTCTTTATAGGGAGGGATTAAGATTTTGATCTTGCTTTTAACAACAGTTCCCGGAGAAAATGCCAGCAGCTGGGAACACACAGTGTTCAGTGGGACTCAAACTCACCTTCTTCTCCCCAGATCTCCTGTGTTGACATGGGGCTAAGATTAACCTTTCATAAAAGCTCTCTAAGCCACTCAGAGAAACAAGCAGCAAGACTTTTCTCTCAGTCATAAAAAAAAGTTATAATGAAGACCAAACACAGCTGCTGAAAGATGAAGACACACATTCACGTGGAGATGTAAAGGGATGTATCTATGCATGAGCAGAAAGGGCTTAAAGACTCCACCACACAAAGTCAGGGGCACAAAAATGTGTAATTGCCTGCCAGGAAAGTTTGAATCTTGAAAACCACAAACCAATAGCTGAGTAGGAGCTATAAAAGACAGCTGTGCCCTCCTCTCCATAGAGGGTATGGACAGATGGACAAGTTAGCTGCATGCAAAACCAAAGTGTGAAATCACACCTATCTTCTAAAACGACTACCCACATTTACCATGTGATATACACAGGTAAACCCTGAGGAGACACAGGAAGAAATAATTTCACACCCTAGGTCCTCTTACAATAACACTCTCCATTACCCAGACACCTTGAAGGCTGAAATGATTTGACCAATATGACAGGAGAGGAACTAAAAGAATGCTACAAGAAGTTAAGCATATTTCAAAGAACAGGTGATTTATTGACTGTGAAATTTAACATAGAGCTGCATAGGTTTTTTTAGTTTCAAGCTCATACCAATGCAACCATTGCAAATAGACAATGCTCTCCCAGACTGCAGCTTACTATTCTTTATCATCCTTCGTTTCAGTTCTCAAAAGGATCTTCATTTATTCCTTTGTAATCTGCAAAACTGGCCAATTTTGACAGGCACTTACACCACTGTAAATCAGGGTTAAACATTAGCCAGTGTCTAGCAAACAAATATAGGAAAGTGATCCAGGTCTCCCTTAGCAGTCAGCTACAAATTGAAGTGTCAGGAGACAGGAATGTTTTTGAATGCAATGACCATTGGCTAAGACTGTACCACCAAAACATTACCTGAACATGGAAGATGAAGGAAGCATCAGCAAGGATCCTATACAGGGTGGTCCCAAAGTGCTTGGCAGAGGGAAGTAAGGGGGTAAAGAAAACTCTGTGACCTCAGCTGACCCAATCTGGTAGCTATAACTCAAGGGACACAGGTCAAGGTCTTCCTGTATTTGTTACCTTGGCTATTGCATATATTCGAGTGCTGGATGGCTCAGAGAGCTCCTTCTGGAGATCCACACTGGCTGGCCAGGCTTTATTCATAGGCAGATGTGAAGTGAAGCCATCTACTGAGGGGTGACACATCCTCAGAGCCTTTTGGAAGCTCTCTTCAAAAGTGCGTCCAATAGCCATGACCTGTAAGGGAGAGCACTTCACATTAGCTATGGTGAGCTTAATAACAGAGCAGTGCAAGCTAAAACCAGGAGGAGAGACATATGGAAAGGTGAGAGCCTTTGGACTCCTCTTTAAGATAGTCCTGATGACTTTAAGACTGAGCCTTGGGAGTCTCACTTCTAGGTCTGGCTCTACCTGTGTTATCAAGGAGGAGTTCCAGACAAGCAACTCCTTTTTGCTTCTGTCTCCCTGTCTGTAAAATACAGGAAGCCACTGCTCTCCTCTGTAAATTGCTTTGAAGCATGTTGGTGGAGGGAGACACCTTGTAGCAGCATGGGCATAGTAATATACAAGGATATTTCTGTTTAACAACCTGTTAGAGATAGAAACTCACTGTGGGAATTTTAAGGTTCAGGAGAAGTCTGCTCCTCTTTCTTTAAATTACATTTAACAGTAACTCTCCCCTTTTAGGGCTCTCAAAGGATTACTCCTCCTTGGCATAGCAGCACTGGGTTTCCCTCCTTCAATCTTGACATCACATCTAATAAGTAAACAAGCCTTTCTCTTTGGAAATCTGTAAGGTGACAGAGCCCTTTCCCAAACTTCTACATTTTTATTTCCCAGTGCAGTGAAACCCTGACAGCATAAAAACCTTCTCAAACACAATATTGAAAAATGTCAAAAGAAAAAAAATGACACAGTTTTCTCTTTTCTCACAACCCCAGGCCCACTGCCCAGCACAACAGAGCTCAGGCAAAGCCAGGCCATATCAGACTGTCCAAATGAGCACTGGGAGGACTTGACACTTCCTCCTGCAAATGTGTATGGCCAGCAAGTTTTTGCAGCTGATTGTGCACATGGCAACTGTATTTAGGAATCCCAGCTCTGCAGAACAGTTCCCAAACCCCTAAGCAGAGAGCCTTCATATCAAGAAGTATCAACTCACTGAAAACAACAAAAAAATCCCACTTCATTGCAATTAAAAGCCAAAACTACAATAGGAAATCAAATTCTAATTAATCCTTCCAGTTCTGATGAAAGCTTGTTGTCTCACAACAACAAAGGTGTTAGGAAGGTCTCCTACATCAAAATAATTTAATAAAATAGTTACTTGAAAAGCATTAGGAAAGAAAGGCAACTGAAAAAATACACATTATTTTGCTCTAGTAGCTGATACGTAATTAACTAATTAAATGAGTAATTTACATATTTTGCTTCATTTCTCTCTTAAAATACGGTCTGAAAATACTATGATTATCCAGATACCTTAAACTTTGATGTAAGCGACTTAATCACTAAGAGAAGTCAAAACTTCAGAGTGAGATTACAGGTTGTGTTTGGATTTCAAGGGCAGAAGTCGGCTGAGATCTGGCATATGGTTTCAGCACAGAGGAGAAATAACTTGGGAACAACTGAGAGCTGTGGCTCATGGGCATCACTGAAAATCTTAACAGACTACAACTCAAAGTTTTACTCTACTTAACCATCACTACAGAACCTCAAACTAAAAAATTACTCTGAGTGCTGGAGTAAGTGTTAAAAATGAATTCAATCTCAGGTAAACCATAGTGATCTTTTCCCTTAGGAGTCAAACCACTTATGAATCCATATTGTGACATCCAAGGTTACACAGTCCTAACTCATTTAATTATAGTAGGGGATAAAATTCACTTGAGCTGAATAAATATCCTCAAATTCATTAGGTCCTTGAAAATAAATATTCTGACCATTTCCAAGAAAGAGAAATTACATTCCCAAGTGATGTAATGAAAGGGAAGGGGAGAGTCTTGCACTCACCTCTCCCACACTCTTCATGGAGCTTCCAATACGGTTGGACATATGATGAAAACGGTCCAAATCCCACCGGGGTATCTTGGTAACAACGTAATCGAGGCTGGGCTCAAAGCAGGCAGAGGTTTTTCCTGTCACCACATTCTTGATTTCTGGTAAGGGAATCCCCAAAGCAATTTTGGCAGCAATGAAGGCTAATGGATACCTGCCAAAGAGGAAAAGTAGAGAACAGTAGAGTCGGAAGTACTTTGCCTTTGCAAATCCCAGGAGTGGATCCAACTAAACAGATGTGAGATGATTGTCCCTCCTCAACACAATGGGAGCTTCCTGTGCTCAAGTGCAGCAGGATCCATCCAGCCTCCCTACATCAACACATTGCAGATCCATCTCCTTAGATTTGGGACTTGCTTTTTTATCCACAAAGCCACCACTTTCAGTACCTGTCACACCCCCAGTGAGCCCACACTAACAGATGTTTTGCTGCAAGTCTGTCATCCAAAAAGAAAACAATCACTGCCCAACATCAAGGCTTATCTCCAGCCTGCTATGGCTCTTCAACAACTACAAGAGTTGCTGAGAACTGCAAATTAGAGATTCATTGGTGCCTCTCAACAGCATCTGCAAAGTGCAATTAAGAAGCCAATTTTTAAACAGGCTGCTCTGACCATCTTCATCTCGATTAGTTTATGATTAGCCAACAAAACAAAGGCAGCTAGCAGTGTCATTTGCATCAATCTGACAGACAGCTCATTAATAACTGTGTCCTCTGGGTCCCAGAGATGATTTGCAGCCAACCTACGGATACACTGGATGTGCTTTGTAAGGACAGCTATAAAGCTCCCCCACATACACCTCCTGGGAGTTTTCCCATTTGTAGTAACAGCCTCAGAAGGGTGGAAAGGGCCTGGAGAATTCAGTCACCCCTTCCTCTACCTTCCAGTAGGGTCAATCTTAACAGATGCTGACAAGAACTGTTCTTAGAAGCTTCCCACGCAGAAATCTGCTCCTTACTGACCTGACTGCTCCAGAGTTCTCCCTAAGCCAACTTCAGTCTCGCTTGTTGAAAATTTAGCCTACAACTCCGTGTTTTAACTCCAGATGCAGGAACTCGTCTTCCTTGTACTTGTCATATATTTAAATAAAACATGGATCCAAATCCCTTATTGTAATCCCTTCTTTCTGTTCTGCTTCCTTTCAGTTTCTTTTCTTCGTTTGTTTGTTCTGTAGCATTTTGTTTTTTTTCTACAAATAATCTTACCCTGTCGCCTTGGAGGCCAAAGCTGAACTTCTGGAGAGTCTGGCATTAACTTCAATGATGTAGTACTCCAGGGAGGTTGGATGCAGAGCAAACTGGATATTACACTCTCCCACAATGCCCAAATGTCGAACAACTTTGATGGCACAATCCCTCAGCATCTGAAACTCCTCATTAGTGAGTGTCTGGCTTGGAGCCACTACCACAGAATCTCCTGTTTGTCACAAGGTAGAAGTGAAGGAAAATGAGAAGCAGCTCAGCAGCAGTAAATTCTGGCCACACAGATCTTTGCCAACCCACTTCCATTAATGACATTATCACAAACATCACAACCTGTGGACGCACAGCTGGTGAAAACCACAGACAGTGAGAAGCCCAGAGTTGGAGAGGCCAAGAAATCTTACAGAAAACAAGATTATAGGGATAGATTTAGATTAACAATATTTGTTTCACATCCTAGCTGGCTTTATCCAAGACCAGGAGAGCATTTCTAGAGCCTCCTTCATCAATCGAAAAACTCCATCAATAAAAGCAGGCAGAAGGGCACTGCATAAAAAAAGTTAACAAGACATTTTCCTGAGCCACCCTGTGCCAAAGCCTACCTGTGTGGACTCCCATAGCATCAACGTTTTCCATATTGCAGACAGCAATACAGTTATCAGCAGCATCTCTCACAACTTCATACTCTATCTCCTTCCAGCCAACAACTGACTTTTCCACCAGAATTTGGTTAGTCATTGCAAATGCCTGGGAATACATTAGGGAAAATAAACAGTAAAAAACCCCCAAACTCCACCCATCCAAAAAATAAAAAATACATTCCCCCCAAAAAAACCAAATCCAAACAAACAAAATAAAAACAAAACAAAACCAAACAAAACTCACAAAAAACCACCAAACCCCTTATTAAAATATATTTCATACTTAAGACTTCTGTGATTTATCTCCAGATATCCCACATCAACAAGAACATTGAAAGAGGAAAGATGTAAAGCCCATATCATTGATGACAAGCACTTTAGATTTCTCTTTTTTTTTTTAATTGCTTCAGCTTCATTTCAAAGGCACAGAGAATAGTTACACGATATGATGGGAAAAATGGCATATAAATAACAAAAAAGAATATAAAAACACCTAATGCTTCAATCATGCAACAGACATATGCTTTTATGTGGGCAGCCCCAAGGACTTCAATAGGAGAGCACTGCAGAAAGCGAAATAATGGAGGGATGGGCAGTGTGGGTGCCAGCAAACACTATGTAATTAATAGCACTAATAATGCTGCTTATCACTGGCATACTAAACAAGAGGTAAGAGCCATGATTTAGTCTTAAACTAATCTTGAAAACACTCCTCAGTGCATGAGGCAAAAATGAAAAATACTGTTCGTTGGCAAATGAGCATAATCTAAGTGAATAAATGGCCTTAATATTAGCAGATAGAAAACATCCATCAATTCTTGCTTAAAATCCTAGAACGTAATGGGCACATTATCAATCCATCCTTTAGCAAAGCTTCTTGTTTTAATGCTGCCCATGAATAGGGTCTTCAGTCTGGGCCCCTCTGTCATTAGATCAAGCTGTTATTCAAATGCTGCCCTTAGTTCAGTTGCCAAAATCACATATAAAAAAAGAAAAAGAGTTTGAGGAATGACAATTCACACCTGACCTAAGCAGGCACTGAGTAGCAGGAACACCCAAGCACACCTGTAAAACAATCCTCACTGCTCCTGTGCCTGTTATCTCTTCTCACTCAATGAGCAGACTTGGGAGACACAAACTTAAGGCCAGGTTACCTGAACTAGCTGAGTTCATTTATCTGAATCATAAACAATTCAGCATCCAGTGCCTGAAAAGCCAGTTGACTTAATTACTACAGATTATCTCCATAA
Source organism: Calyptomena viridis (assembly GCA_013390005.1). Lineage (NCBI taxonomy): Eukaryota > Metazoa > Chordata > Aves > Passeriformes > Eurylaimidae > Calyptomena > Calyptomena viridis. Next base: position 736,239 of record WEIV01006915.1, read on the forward strand.
CTGAAAAGAACAGAGTTTCTGCTGGGCTGCGGAAATAAGCATCCAAATTTAAGTTAATTCAATAAAACTCAAATTGGCTTTCACTGTAAATTTTGAGCTATTGATACTGAACTGGGAAGTGCTGTTGACTCTCTGAGGGAGGGGAGGCCTTGCAGAGGGATCCAGATTGATTGGAGCATTAGGCTATGATTAATGGGATGGCATTTAACAAGTAGAAATGTCAGATTTTGCACCTAGGATGAAGTAAGCCCAACACAAGTATAAAATGAGAGAGGAGTGCCTGGGGAACAGCCCCACAGACAGAAATCTGGAGGTGCTGGTAGGCAGCAGGTTCACTTTTTGAAAAAACCCACCAAGACAGGCTGCTTAAAACCAGGTTTTCCTACTGAAAAAAAAGGAGTTTTCCTACAGAAAAATGTTTTGATATAAACCTTTCAGATAGCTGCATCCCAGGGTTTCTGGGTGAATATTTGCTTTCTCTAAACACAACCCATGTGTGAGCCTGGGCAAACAAAGTGTTTCCAACCTCACCATCAGTCTGTAAGACGTGTTTTTACTGCACCCACTACCTCTTCCCATGTCTGTCAGTCCTGTCCCCTGAGCCTCCCATAGCTGGCACTGCCCTAGCAGTGTCTTCAGGAAAGCCTTTGACACCATCTCCCATAGGATACTCCTGGAAAAGCTGCAGCCCAGGGCTTGGACAGGAGCACTCTGGGCTGGGGGAAGAACTGGCTGATGGCCCAGAGAGTGCTGGGGATGGGGACACATCCAGCTGGGGCCTGTCACTAGTGGTGTCCCCAGGGACCAGTGCTGGGCCCAGTCCTGTTTAATTTCTTTATTGATGATCTGGATGAGGGAATGGAGTCCATCATTAGTAAATTTCTGGATGACACCAAGCTGGGAGTGAGTGTCAATCTGTTAGATGGTAGGAGAGCTCCACAGAGGGACCTGGACAGGCTGGAGAGGTGGGATGGATCCAACGGTGTGACGTTCCACAAAGCCCAGTGCCGGGTCCTGCCCTTTGGCCACAACAAGCCCCTGCAGCAGCACAGGCTGGGACAGAGGCTGGAGAGCACCAGGCACAAAGGGACCTGGGGCTGCTGAGGGACAGCAGCATGAACATGAGCCACAGGGTGCCCAGGGGGGCAAGGAGGCCAATGGCATCCTGGCCTGGATGAGGAACAGTGTGGCAGCAGGAGCAGGGAAGGGATTCTTCCCCTGTCCTGGGCTCTGGTGAGGCCACACCTCGAGTGCTGTGTCCAGTTGTGGGCCCCTCGGTTTAGGAAGGACATTGAGGGGCTGGAGGGTGTCCAGAGAAGGGCAACGAGGCTGGAGAGGGGTCTGGAGCACAAGGGCTGTGGAGAGAGAGGCTGAGGGAGCTGGGGGTGTTCAGCCTGGAGAGGAGGAGGCTCAGGGGAGACCTTGTCCCTCCCCACAACTCCCTGACAGGAGGGTGTAGCCGGGGAGGGTCGGTCTCTTCTCCCAGAAAACCAGTGACAGAATGAAGGGCACAGTCTTGAGCTGCACCAAGAAAGGTTTAGGTTGGACATTGGAAAGGAGTTCCTCACAGAGAGAGTGACTGGGCATTGGAATGGGCTGCCAAGGGAGGTGGTGAAGACACTGTCCCTGGAAGTGTTTAAAAAAAGACTGAATGGGGCACTTAGTGCCACGGTTAGTTGGTAAGGTGTTGTTAGGCCATAGGTTGGACTCGATCTCAGAGGTCTTTTCCAACCTAGTTACTTCTGTGATTCTGTGACCCAAAGCCTGTTTGCACAACAGCAGAGCAGAAGAACACAGAAAAGTCATTTGCACATTCAGTTCTTAGTGGCATCAGCAGCATTTCTTTCAAAAGACACACGCAAGATTAAGAGGTTCAGCAAACCAGGAAAAGACAAATGCAATAATTCTAGAGACCCATGGATAGAGTTTTATTTCCCAAAATGCTGAATTTTTGATAAGGAAAAAATTTGTTTTCCCCAATTATCTGTTTACTTTCCACAGCAAATTAAATCTCTCTGTGAGCTTTTGACCTAGCAAAAATACCATATTTAGACAGAAACACTGCAGAGGTTCAAGGCTCCCAGCTCTTCTGTCCCTAAGACTACATCAGCATTTCAAATGTTTCAACTTCCTTGACCTCATTCATTTACTCATGAAAGTAAGTGTATGTAGGCCAGTAAGTTTCATTTCAGACAAAAATTGCTGAAAAAGTTGCTCAAATTACGACTTGTCTGTCATGAATTCAACAGACCTGACATTTAGCCATTTTCATTAGTCAGCAGGAACTATGAATTATGAAAAGAGGGCAGTAGAAGGAATCAGGGCAACATTTTACAGATAAGATGAAAAGTAGGATATGTACAATTCCAGTGTCTGTGACTATTAGAACAGTAGCTATGAAAATCAGATGTACAGTTCTATTCCCAGAGCTTGGAATTCCAGACATACCTTTGTACCAAGGTCCAGCAGACTCTCCTTATCAGGACATATGCCTGACCCCAGACCCCCAAGGGCATAGGCAGAACGTATCATGACTGGATAGCAGATGTTTTCAGCAGCCTTCAGAGCATCTTCAACCTGAAAGGAGACAGGAATACATTTCAGGGACAGGTAACAGTTCAGAGAATAATTCAGGTGAACAGAGTCTTCAACTCTGCTTATATGGTTAACTGGAAATCCCATCAGTAAGACACCAAGCTGTCTGAAGATAAAAAATGCCAAACAGCAGAAAACTAGAACAGACACTCAAGGAGGTGACTTCTGTCCTCAGCTATGTGTGGACTTCCTTGCTGACTTTCCATGGACAATGTCCTTACTTGGTCTGTCTGCAGAGACTTCAGCATGAAATATCCTCTCCAACAGACATCCTGATTTAAGACCTGTTTAGTTTTCTCGAAACTCAAACAGACTTTCCAGTGAATCAATTTTTGTTTTCATACTCCTGTCCTCAAGAAATATTTCAGTACTGCTGGTTTTGAGGACCTAAACACCTAAGTCTAAATGGCTTGTGCAAGATTTAAAAAAAAAAAAAAAAAGTACCACCTGACATCTTACATACTTTTGTGCTGCAGCACACAAGTCACCCCAACCAAATTTACATTTCGTGTCAATTGGTAAATTAGCTTAGGCTCTGCAAGTGTTTAATTGCATTTTCACTCCTTTGAAATGAGTGGCCCAGCATCAATCACTGAGTAGTGCTGATGCAAGTTTATTCACTACAATATCCACAGTTGCATTCAGCTTTCACTCAACAAAACTAGAAATACTTTTACTAACTCAAACGGGCAACAGTAATAGTAATTACATCTTCAAAATGATCTTATTTACCGATTCCACTGCAAAGCTGGGAGCAATCTTTTCATTTAGCTCGGTCAGTTTATCGGAAAAGAGCTTTCTATCCTCTGTAGCCATGATGGATTCAACTGATGTGCCAAGGACCTTCACACCATACTGCTGCAGGACTCCTTGTTTGAAAAGTTCCACTCCTGCAGAGTAAACAAAAACCCAGTTTTGAGGCTTGAAGAATAATAGATGAAGAATAATGGAATTATTAGAATCACAGAATGGTTTGGGTTGGAAGGGACCTTAAAGATTATCTCGTTCCACCTCTTTGCCATGGTCAGGCACACCTTTCACTAGACTAAGTTGTTTGAAGTCCCATCCAACCTGGACTTTAGCACTTTGAGGAATGAGGCATCCACAACCTCTCTGGGCAACCTGTTCCAGTGCCTCTACCACTCTCACAGTAAAAAATTCAGAAAACTTAGAAAATTTATAAAGAAGAAAGTATTCAAAAGATATCTGAAAGCTGACAACATGTATGGCCTCATCAACAGCTAATTTTATTATTTATTTCCAGTATTTGATCTCAGAACCATAAGATAAAATTTTCTGTCCTCAAATCAAATCAGTGAAGCCTGGTACATTGGTACAGCTACTGCTTGGCCATCATCTGCAACACAGAGCAAAGCTGCATGGATGAATACTGGTCCAAGAAGTTAAATGAAGGTAAATTTTCCTTTTGATCAAGGTGGTCTGAATATCCCCAATCCAACTGTGGTAACTAAGAAGCAAGCTGAAAAGCAGGACGTATGAATTATTTTTAAGTATCTAACCCATTAATTAGACATCATTTTCACAGTTTAGCAATGACTCACTCCCCCATGGTCAGTATCTCTGTCAGTAACCCAGGCAATGTGTGTGGCATGTGGGTCTGGCACACCTGCACAAATAAACTCTGCTGAACATGTGGCATAGAATGATTAAGGTTGGAAAACACCTCTTAAAACCATCAAGTCCAACCGTTAACCCAGCACCACCATGGTCACCACTAAACTGTGTCCCAAGGTGCCACACCCACATGCCTTTTCACACAGAATCAGCTGAGTTGGAAGGGACCCACAAGGCTCATCGAGTCCAACCCTTGCTTTCAGCCTGTTCCAATGCCTCACCACCCCTTCAGTGAAGAAATTTTCCTAATATCCAATCTAAACCTCTGCCGGTGCAACTAGAGGCCATTTCCTCTGGTTCTGTCACTTATTACTTTACTCATTACTTGTTATTTGGTAAGAACCATGAGTCTGCCTGCAGGGAGTGCCAAGGTACCTGTATCACACTCACCACAGTTGAGAGCAGTCTGGCCACCCATGCTCAGAATTATTCCGTCGGGACACTCTGCCTTGATGACTTCTGTGACAAACTCTGGAGTGATGGGGAGGAAGTAGACAGCATCAGCCTGCTTTAAGCCAGTCTCATTGGTCTGCACTGAAGCAATATTGGGATTCATGAGGACAATTTTCACATTTTCTTCCTGAAAAAATTAAAACCCACAGTAAAAATAGACATATTTGCATTAAAAAGCTAACAGCAGAAGCAGCAAGCAGAGATGGGGTTCAACAAGCAGTTTACCAACAGCAGAATTAAAAAAGTCTCATTGCTTATTGTACTGTCCCATAAGAGATTTCCTTGTACCAGGGTGAGATAATGCCAATTCTTTACTTTTTTCTGCCTCTCTGTGAATCTTGAGGCAATGGAGTCTGCCACCCAATTCAGAAATTCAGTTGACATTGTCTAACACATTAGGAATTACATACAGGAGTCAGGAACAAACTCCAGCATAATCACATCTGTCTTCTACTGGAAGTCAGATTAAAAGTGCCAAAGCAAAAAATTTAATCAAAAGCCAATATTTCTTGCCAAGCAGCAGGTCTTTGATCATGGGTATCCAGATAATTCTCAGATTTTTTTGTACCAACTAATAACAGAGTAACAAAAGTACATTTTTTGCTTTGACTTTCCATAAAGATACTTTAATTTTCCCAATGTTATGACTTTAACCATCTTGTCCCATAACTTTTTTATTTGATATTGCACACATTAGAAGACAAGCTCTGCCTTTATACACAAGCTGAAGGTTAGTCAAAACTCAACACTGCTTTTTCTCTGTCACAGATGAGAAATTGAGATGGAGGGATAGCAAAGTTTCTCGTTTTCCTGCTATACCAGTCAGAGTTTTGCCACTCTTTTGGCTACAGACAGAAATTCACTACAGTTTGCTCAATAATAGAAAAGTTTGAGTCAGAGCTGGGCAGATCAACTCTCCTCACTCTTGAAATATTAGCACACAACAAGGAAACCAACCAAGTTTTGCTAATAATGATGAGTGTGGCCAAGCTTAAAAAAACGTGTCAACCACAAGCAGATGCAGAAATAGAACAATGATTTACTGTTTTGTTGGAAAGGTGGACTGAAAAATGCAAAGGCTGTAACCTCATCTTTTTAAGGGAACCCTCCTTCTCTTTCGTTTATTTGCCTCTCTCAAACATTGACAAATTTTGGAAGTTCTGAGGAGTCTGAATGAAGGAGGAAAAAAGATAGCTATTTTACTGAAAAAAGCAGATAACAGAACAAACCAAAACCAAACACTAGCAGGAAAATGTTACCTAGACATCTTGGGTAAAATGAGAAAAATCTAGAAGAATGTATCTTTCAAAGAAAGAAGTTTTATGCCACTGAGATGGCAGTGTGGATCCTGATGGAACAAAACCACAATGATGCTCTCATTTAATTATAACACCAGTACAGAAATTGTCGTTTTTCCCCAGTTAACAATAAGCATGAAAATGCTATCAGACTTTTCTGTGTTTGTTCAAAACTTGGGATTGTTTGTCTCATTGGTTTGGGGGAACAAAGAAATACTTCACCTGGAGCAGTAGGATTCTCACTCAGAGCTCTGAGTGCTCAGTTCAGGTGTTGGATAACATTTCTCCTCCTTCCTTTGATAACTTAAAATACTGCCTTAAAGACTGGATATAAGTTTCTGCTGACCTTTTTTTTCCCATGAGAAGTTGGATTATTTTTTTTCACTGAAACACACTTTCCTTGTAAGGGAAAGAAGACACATAATCCTTACAGAAAATATTTCAGATTTAGACAAATCACCCCAAACTGGGTGGTTTTCATGGCAGTGGTAGGGGAAAAGAGTAGATCTCTGACCAAAACATTCTTCTCTAATAAATATATTCAGAAATTCATAGCTATAATTCTATTGAAACAAATAAAGAGGGAGATGTTTATCATTTTCCAACAAGCTGAAGTATCTGTACATCTCAGCTCTTCCTTCTCTACTTAGCTGGGGCAAGGTGTCAGTGATGAGGAGGGTAATTAATGGGAGAATTACTTCTCCCAGTGCTGAGAGATATGTTGTAGTTTAACTAAAGGAAGAAAGATTTTGTGGTCAAATTTTTTTCATCTCATCACGCCATTTCTCAGCATACAGGGCTCCTTTGTCTCCAAACAAAAAAACTTCCAAGTTCTTCTTGGTTTAACCCAGAAGGGTGGGTTTGGGTGACATTCTGTTAGTGAATCGTTTGATTTTGGTTTGCTCAGTTTTGTTGTCTGAGGGCTTTTTTTGTTTAGTAGAGAGTTATTTTTTTTCCATTTACATCCAGGCATATTTGGTCTCTCTCAGTACTGGAGAAAACCAGGGATATTGAATCCAGGGAAGGATCTGTCTGAGGTCTCCACCCCTGCAAATTGTCTCAAACCAAGACAACACGTTTCGCTGATATCACATCCTCTGATCCAATTATTTGGGATGTTGGATTTTAATACACTTGTAGTTTGTCCTTGAAACCCTCTTCTTCAGCTTCCACCTTTTTACTTCTGCTCTGAAACTGTCACAGCTCTACAAGCTTTCCTCTCTCACATGAGGTTAGACATGAAATGGTGGGCCCAGGTAACTCTTACGTTCTGGAAACAAAACTTGACACACA
>WEIV01006915.1:743569-791516 GCA_013390005.1 Calyptomena viridis
AAATTCATAGCTATAATTCTATTGAAACAAATAAAGAGGGAGATGTTTATCATTTTCCAACAAGCTGAAGTATCTGTACATCTCAGCTCTTCCTTCTCTACTTAGCTGGGGCAAGGTGTCAGTGATGAGGAGGGTAATTAATGGGAGAATTACTTCTCCCAGTGCTGAGAGATATGTTGTAGTTTAACTAAAGGAAGAAAGATTTTGTGGTCAAATTTTTTTCATCTCATCACGCCATTTCTCAGCATACAGGGCTCCTTTGTCTCCAAACAAAAAAACTTCCAAGTTCTTCTTGGTTTAACCCAGAAGGGTGGGTTTGGGTGACATTCTGTTAGTGAATCGTTTGATTTTGGTTTGCTCAGTTTTGTTGTCTGAGGGCTTTTTTTGTTTAGTAGAGAGTTATTTTTTTTCCATTTACATCCAGGCATATTTGGTCTCTCTCAGTACTGGAGAAAACCAGGGATATTGAATCCAAGGAAGGATCTGTCTGAGGTCTCCACCCCTGCAAATTGTCTCAAACCAAGACAACACGTTTCGCTGATATCACATCCTCTGATCCAATTATTTGGGATGTTGGATTTTAATACACTTGTAGTTTGTCCTTGAAACCCTCTTCTTCAGCTTCCACCTTTTTACTTCTGCTCTGAAACTGTCACAGCTCTACAAGCTTTCCTATCTCACATGAGGTTAGACATGAAATGGTAGGCCCAGGTAACTCTTACGTTCTGGAAACAAAACTTGACACACATGACCTTTAAAAAGTTCACCCCATTTAAAATAAATAGCATTTAGAAAACGTGCCTTGATAAGGAGTTCAAAATCTTTTGCGCAGCAGCAGCCAACTGTTCAGTTGTTAGTCATCTACCATGCAGTGTGCTGACATACCCCAGAAATTCCAGTTAATTCTAGCTCAGATGTAGCTAGAATTTTCATCCTTTTTATGTCCATTTAGTTTGAAAAGCCTGGAGTGACCAAGCACATAATCACAAATAACAAACTACTCAAAGACCGCAATGGAAACCTCAAGAACATCTCTCTCTTTGGAAGATAATTCTGAACAGTTAACTCACTTCAAACAAGTTCACCAACAAAAATGGCTAAATTTCCCTACAGTTATTTATCCTCCCCAGCTTCCTTGCCCCAGTGATGCTACAGCTGGAAGATCAGTTTAGCTGTAAGAAGGGAAAATAAGTTACACGAGGTTAGTATTTTCAGAGTATCTCCTCACCTTCATGGCTTTCACAGCCTGGGATCCAGAATAATCAAATTCCCCTGCCTGACCGATCGACAGACCCCCAGAACCTAGAATGAGAACTTTGGAGACCTACAAGTGTCAAAACAGCATGAAAAAAAATCAGTCCTATCACAGTGGATGTTGAAATGAACAGAGATTGTGCAGCACTGAACAGTCTCAAATTGCAAAACTTCTAAAAATTACAAAAGTTCTAAAAAGAGAAAAAAAGCCATTTTCAAAACCATTTTCAATACAGTTTTACTTCTTAGACTATACTATTGGACTTCTCTCATATCTCTCTAGTCAGATAAACACATGACTCACGTATAGGGAATACAATAAACATATTAATTGCATTATTTGCTTATGGACAACCCTGCCTCAATTTGGCTGCCCACAAAATCCAGCTGCCTTCTAANCTGGAAGCTGTCACTCCAGCTTTGGGCAGGACTGAGGAAATGGTGCTGCCTTTCCCACTCTTAATGAGGGAAATAAAAGAATCAAACAGGAACTAGAAAAATAAAACACATGTATTTAACCACCAAAGTGGAAGTAAAGAAATATCAGACAAAGAAGGAAAAACCCAGGCCATTTTGCAGGGTCCTGCAAGCCTATCAGGATAGGCACTATGTTATCAAACCCATCCCAGCAATGGGAGTGCACAGACTTGGAAAAGACACACAGCTGAGCGTTGTTTTGTGTTCTCTGAGATTCACTAGTCAAATCAGATTGCTTTGAAACTTCTTGATATCAAGAGATTTATTTGCAGATTTAATCAACATCATCAAATTAAGATTAAAATAAGAACTTCTAGGTATTCTTCCATCTTCTTCTCTCAGGAAATGCTAAATAGTTTATTTATGTCCAGACATGCCTCCTCTGCCTTCCACATCCCCTGATGCTGCTTAGTCATACCCTGTGACTACGCAACGAGTTGTTACAGAATTTGTGCAAAGTCACAGATGGGGGATTAAAATTTCATTTCACTTAGGAGAAGCAGAGTGAGAAAGTATGAATCCATTTACATAACTCTACAGTAAGTGGAACTAAAATGTATTAGAAAGTTAATGATTTTATTACAAAACATCTGGCTAGTATTTTTCTGCTGAGATAAAATCCAATTCCTTTTGCAATCTCTTTTGCAAAAGATTTGAGCCTGATCCTGCAAAGGCTTAAGCACTTCAGTAACTTCCAACACAGAAATAATCCCACCAGGACTCAATGCATACACATAATACGAATGGAATCATTGATCCAAGGCACGTAAAAGTCAATAGATGTCTTGCTGCTGATTGTAATTAGCTGTTGATCAAGCTAAGAAGACACAAGCTTATGCATGACTGGGCCCTCTGTTAGGATCTCAACACTCCCAAAACCAACATGTAGGACCATCACCAACATAAAGACTTCTCAGTGTAGCTGATAAATACCTGCCCTCCCCAGGCCATCTGAAAGCAACCCCAGGTCAGCCCTCATACATTACCTCTGTGTCCCTTGGCCCAGGATTTGCATCTGGATAGAACTGTGCTGTGAAAATTGGTCTGGTCTCATGCATAATCCCCTGTAGGAATAAAAGTGGTCATCTTAGACACTTTCTGAGAAGCAAACCAGCCAACAGAAAGCCACGCTTTATCCCTATAAGCACTGAAGGCCACCAGTGTGTTTCCAGGAGCTGTAAAAAATTTACACCCCTTTCATTCCCAGTCTTCAAACCTTGTCTCATCTGAGAAGTTTGCTCTGCTGCTTAACTCTCCAGTGCCTGTGTAACCCTCAGCTGTGTGTGGACCAGGGACACAGTGGAGACACCACTTTCAGTTCAAGAGCAAATACTGCTAACCTGGAAGCACTTAGCAAAACAGATATACTGGTCTCCCTCCAGAGTCAATCCTGGACTGGGCACAGAAGAGATGCTGGCAAGAAAGGATCACTTGGGACAAGGCTGTTACGGAATGAGTGGTTTTATCACTCATTTGGTTGGTTCTGTCACAGTAGAAATGGTTTTTGGCCAGTCTCGAGTTCTGTAACTAACTTTAAATGCTGATACAGGGGTTTGTTCTCTGCCCTGGGTCGGGCAGAGTGATGAAGGGGGACTAGGGCTTTGGGCAAGGAATAGCTATGCAGGACCTAAACTGAGTTTGGAGATTGTGTGTAGTTTCAGTTGAAGCCAGGAAAAAATGATTTCTTGTTTGAGTGGCCTGATAGTACCAAGAATTATGGTCCACTGAGAGACTACCCTGCAGATGTCAATGCTCATGATCTCCAACTCCAGATGGAGGTAGAGAAGTCCCTCAGGACTCAGAAATCCAAGGAAAAATAATCCTGATACTGCCTGCCTCCCTTAGGAATGAACAAAGGAGTCCAAACAGCTCATGCAGAGCCACAATGCCCTTCAGAGTTGGGGCGTGGGATGTTGGCACAGTACAGGAATGACCTCCTGCCCACAGCTGATCCATCGTGGTGCAAGCTCTGTCCTCAGAGGAAAAAATTCCCTCAGTTCGTCACATCTTTTCTACAGAGAGTGACTGGGCATTGGAATGGGCTGCCCAGGGAGGTGGTGGAGTCACAGTCCCTGGCGGTGTTTAAGAGGAGACGGGATGTGGCACTTAGTCTATGGTCTAGTTGACAAGGTGGTGTTGGGTCAAAAGTTGGACTTCATAATCTCAGAAGTCTTTTTTTCCATCCTAGTTGATTCTGTGATTTCCCCTGAATGCTCACATTCCTTCTAGTCCCATACAAATCTCTTTTTAAAGGATTCACTCCACGGTCTGTCAGTATTTGGAAACCTGTGTTGCCCTGTCTGGCTGTGATGGGTCAGGTCAGCCACAAGAAATGCTTTTTCTTTTTCAGAGGAATGCCACAGACTGCACATGACAGCCTATCCAACCCTGATCCTGTTTGTGCATCCCATGCTAAACCAACATGGTCCTTTGTCTATCTATGAAGGCTTAGATAAAGGCTGAGCCAAACAGCTATAATTGTGTTTTTGTATTAATATTTTGTTTTGTAACATATGCCTGTTTAAATACATCCATAAGGATAAAGAAAACAGCAGCTGAAAAACAAAACTTATTCTAAAATCATCAACTGGGTATCTCAGAACAGCACTGTTCAACCTGCCAGACTTGCTGTGGGGCATTTATAAAAAACAAGAGAGAGGGGCATATTCCTATGGGGAAAACTGCTTTTGAGAATACCTTATTTCCAACAATTTCACTAACTTTCACAACACTGGGCCTCATGGAAAAGATTGAAAACGGGCAATTACAAAACCTTAGAGCTGTCTCAAGCACGGATGTCACTTGACATTGGACTTCCACCTTAGATGGTGTAAGCTGTTCTCTAGAGGCAGCCTCTCTCCCTCACTGACAATAGAATTTGTTTATAATAGAATTCAACAGAACATTGAATAGAATCTATTTACAATAGAATTGTAAATTCCATTTACAGTAACAGACCAAATTAGACTGCAATTATGTTCCTTTTCTGTGCTGGGCAACATAGAACCAATAAAAAACTCAGTGATACAGGCTTGCAGTGCTGCAGCACAAGCCCTGGGACAAGGACAACTGAGCAAAAACCACCAATGGTAAGGAAATCATGGAAATTAATAAGGCGATTAATAAGGTGAAATAAAGCCAGAGACTTCTCTGTGCAGGTATCTGGAATAAACCATGGTCTCACTTCAGTCGTTTGGTCATTGGCATTCACAAAGAGAGGCTTCCAGCCAGGTGGGAGGGTAGAGCTGTGGATGGCATAGCCATGGTTCTGAGCAGTGATGACAGCCCGCCCATTCACTGCATTCAGCACAGGCTGGTTCTGGCCTCTGGAAGAAAAAAGAATCAGAGAACAGAAATGCCAGATGTGTCCAAGTGCTACAATCAGGAGGAGCTGGTACCTGTGGGGCTACACACAGCAGTTCAGTGGTGGCTGGTCAATACTGGCAGCCATTCTCAAAACAGTAAAACCTGGGAGAAATTTTGCTACCCTTCAGTTTGATGAGGATCAATTACAACAAGTACTTGCAGAACACCCTCCAAATCAGTAGTGCATGACATGGCAGTTTAAATTAAAGGCAAGGAGAATGGCTGGGATAAAGAAGTAATGTTACTGACACACTAGCAGCTGCTAAGGCAGTTCAGCAGCAAAGAGCTGCTGCTCTGTTGCCTTTCACAATCTGAGCTGGTCTGTCTGGGCCCTGGGAAGCAGAAGAGCTGCCTCACCTGTTGGCCATCTGCATCTTGTAGGAAGTAGCTCCAGCTGCTATTCCAGTGATTAGATGCCCCATGCTAATTCCAAAGAGGGGCTCTGGGCGATCACTCTCCAGAACCTGAAACAAAACGGTTTTCAAGAGATATCGGAGTGTTTCTGTTCAGCAATTCTAGCATAAACCATGTTAGTTCCCTCACAGACTCGGGAAAAATCTGAACACCAACAGCCCGTGAAGGGAAGCTTCCTGTTCTTCACTGCTTCAGAGGGAAGCCTCAGAGCACACCTTGATGTCAGACTAGTCAAGGGGAATAAGCCATGACACTTTGCATTACAGCCATTTATGTGCAGTATTATTCCAAGTGGAAACTCTGAATTCAGTGCTGTTCTTTCCTAATGTACCAGAGGTCCTGAAAGAGCATGGGGTACTTTAATGCACTGGTAAAGTAATTGTGGTCATCACGTTTACCATGTATTGTTCATCAAGGTCTGTATAACCTTGTTGTAACTGCTGGGCTGGAGAAAACTCCCAGTGGATCAACATGAGGAACATGCCAGGCAGCTGAAATGACTGAACAACATTTGGCCCATAAGATGCTAGTACAACCAACAGTTTGGATTTCAGGCACTTGAAAAAAAAGCCAATTAACAAGTATAATCAGCCTATGGCTATTGCACTGTACCTTTCTGACATTCTGAATCACCTCCTGGGCCTTCATGGGATCCCCTGGTCCTCCAGAAATTATTAGCCCATCATAATCCATGCTGGTGAAATCACAGTCCCATGGAACCAAATGTACTTCTGCACCTCGCTTAAAAAAAAACACCACACAAAAAAAAAGGCCAAAAACCAAGGGAACAAGAAATGAAACAAATGAATTTGTATCAGCAGGTTGTTCCTATGCTCTTATCTCCCAGAGGTTGTGTTTGGATTTCAGTATATGCATACGTGTAAAATATGCTCATTTTTACACAGTGCATTCATCCTAACTGCTGAATTAGGGCTTCACAGCTCTGTTCTGTGACATGCCAGAAATAGTCCTACACATCAAAAATGAGACAAATATCCACATAAATTAAAAAACTGAATCAAGGAAACCCTGTGCATCTAGGGAATGAAAGGACACTGCCTTAAGTCTTGCTGTAATGCTAGGGAAGTGAAGACTGTGCTAAAAACAGGAAAATATTTTCACAGAATTCTAGAATCAACGGATAACTCAGGATGGAAGAACCTCAGGAGATCTGCTCAAAGCAGAAGCAACTTCAACTTTAGGGCTGGTTGCTGAGGGCCTGGGTCAGTTGTGTTTTTAATAACTTCAAAGACAGACATTCCACAATTTCCCTGGGCCTGTCTCAACTATTCGCCAACCTCACTGCAATTTTTTTATCCCCATTTATTTATTTTTTACAATGCTGGGTTGACCTTCCTTAGTTGTTCTTTAGAGAAGTTGTGCCTCATCTTTTGAAGACTCATCTTCTAAGGATTCTTCTCGTGGCTGAGAGGCTGCTGCACAGATCCTCTCCCTTATCTCCTCAATACAGTGTATCAAGTTCAGAAAACACTTCCTAGTCCATTAAAATCGTCCTAAAAATTGGACCTGATTTTAGGAGGGCAACTGCTACTAGACTGGATGTGTCCAGGAGTACAGGAAAGGCTTTTCTCAAAGCAAAATGAGACATGAGGGACATCAAGCGGTGACCTACCTTTACCAGCAGGCGGATAATATTGTGCTTCAACCCACAGTCAACAGCTACAACTTTAATTGGATTCCCTCTGCCATAAACTTTGACTTCCTATAAAAAGACAGGCCATGCTGTAAATGACAGATGATGCCTTATCCCCAAAATACTGGGAAGATGGGCAGCAGAATAACTTTTCACCAACAAGCAGCAACTGGTACTTAACAATCAATTTACATGGAAACCTCCAGGAATAGTGCAGACATTAGAGCTTCCTCCATTTTTCCATGGAAGTAGAAGTTATAACATTCTTTTATATACTGCTGATTACATCAGTGGTACAATTCCTAAGCAACCACTTGTTTTCACAGCTAATGACAAGTTTTTACCTGTGTTTCACCTCATTAGCAATGGAGCAGAAAGCCAGTTCTCACAGATTATTGCAGCCCAAGAGAAAGATGCCAGATACCCAACGAGAGGTTTTCAGCTGAAGGTCCATCATCCTGCTGATGCCAGTGGAGCAAGGCTGCTTTGTACCAGCTACAGATCCATCACAGTAAACACCACCCCAACTCTCCAGTCCCAGTAAGACCAAAGCATAACACACTGGAGGTATCCTGTGAGTTACCTCTGGTGCATCATGGCAGTAGAGACCAGGCCAAACACATCACTGAGTTCATACAGACAGTTTGATTTCACTAATTCTCCTCCTCTTCCAGCTGCTGTTCCTTAACCCATTCTACAAAATAAATTGTCACCAGTCTCAAATCTTGACCATAATGCTGTGTACACCCAGTTTGCTGTTGGTCACAGCCAGAATAGAAGAGAGTAAAGTCAAACCACTGTATGTTATATGGGCCCTCATACTGCACCATGCTGTCAGACAGCTGTAGCACCTATATAAGGTTATTTATGATCAGCTGCTTTCTGAAGCTTGCTAAATTATTTTACTTGTTACATGGCTGCAGGTAGCACCAGGCTGGGATGTTATTCATCAATAAGCACATAGGGCTGCCTTGTTCCTCCTAAAAATAAACTCTGTGCTTACCTTCAGGTATGCTCAGCTTCTGAAAGCTGATATTGATAAACATACTTTGCCCAAAATGGCTTTTCTCTTGGGTATCACCAAAAAAACCCTCATTTTTTTTAAAAAAACCCAACTAAGTATCTGCCTTTTAATCAGCTTTCCTGGCATTCATACTTCACAGCTGGGTCTTCTTATGAAAAGACTCTAAAATCCATGTCCAGTATGGCTGGTGCAGGCTGACAAAATGAATCTTTTCACAGCAAAATTACAACGAGCCAGAAGGAAAGATATCCCCTCAACAGGGAACTCAAGATGAAGTTCATCAGCAGAATATTACAACTCCTCCCTCTGTGCTATCCTAACTCCTTGTTTGAAAATTTATCTTTGCAAAGGTTGTGATGCAGAGATGTGCAGGACACAAGAGCACGTCTTGTGTGAGAACAGCTGTCCAAAGAAGCTCTCTTTTCCCCTACACATTTTCTTGGGTGGCTGTATTACAACCAAAACACTTAAATACCTGTTTTTCTTGCAATACCTTTATGCCTTTACATTGTAATGTTGCTGTAGATAATAACAGCCAAAATGGCTACATATATATAATATATATATAATCTGTAAACACTGATCATCTAATACCAATTTATTTTAATTCACTTCAAGTGATCTAATAATAAACCAAAAGCTACTCCCACCTGACAGAATGAGTTTGAACATGTGCCTGATGTCAAATCATGGTATCTTCCCAGTCACCCATACAAAAGTGGGTTCTGCCTCCATGGTTGTGCTGAGTCTGTCAACTCATTACAATGGTCCATGATGGAACTGTGTCACAGTACAGAAATCATATGGGTCTTCTACCTGCTGTCCTTCAGGCTTCTGGGGGGTGGGTTTCAAAAATCTCAAGAAGATTAAGGTGCTCAGTTCTCACAGAAACTAACTTAGTTTCACGTGTCAGACCTTCAAGAAAAACTCACCCTCCTTTTCAAAGACCCTTCAATTCCTCACAACACCCACACTTAAAAATCCACAAAACCTTATGAAGCAAAGCTTGCCTTCAAAGGGTCTCCTTGGCTGTTCTCATGGCCAGAGGGAGATGTGGGGCAAAACTACTTTGAGGTGTTTAATTATCTCACTCCTAAAACTCTTCTCTTTCCAATTAATTAGCTACGATTTGTTACAACATTTCCTTCAGCAGCAAGACAGATTTTAAGTGTTGCTGTCTCCACACTGGTACTTCACCCTCCCTACTGCAGGGACCTGACCTGACCTCTGCATCTGGCTGAGACTATGTGTAGACAAAAACCAGATTGGGAGCTGGATCAGAGAACTGCTAAAATATATTCCTTCTAAAGCCAGAGGATTTCCCACACCTGCTCACTGCACAGCCTATAAAAAACTGTCCCTGCCTAAAAAAATGATGTGGGAAGGCTGTGAGCCAGTGGCCAGGGAGAGTAGAAACTCCTGCTGGCATTAGTGCTGAGAACAGGGTAGGTGAGGCTGCACGCCATGTATGGGCAGAAGTAACCTTTCAGATTGGAGTGGCTAAATATCTCTTATCTGCTCTGACCCTGACAGAAGTTTTTTGCAGAATACTGACAGTTTTCTACACTGCTTGCCCTAGATTGGCAACGTTAGCAAGCACAGTCTATATCACCAGCATTTAAAGAAGGTGAGGGTGAAAAAATAATAAAATCAGTCACTCCCAGTGTACAATTGATAAGCAGATTCCTGATCTTATTGTATCCTGATTTACATGAACATCATTTGGCAACAGATACATTATCATGTCCAGTAATTATCAACATTAAACAGTTTACTGAATTTACAGCCTTTTTTTGTGATCTTGTTTTTTAAGCCTATGAAATGAAGATATAAACATAATTTTCACTTCAGTCATTGGGATAAAGCACCCAGGGCACTCTTTATCCCCCAGTTAAACCTCCAAGGGGGGCCACAATTTAAGATATTAGCCTTTGCATTGGTACAACAATAGCTACAATTTTTAGTACATGCCTGTTTTGCTACATCCTCATGATTTGTAATGTTATCAAACAGCTTGTTATCAAACACAGTTTGTATGCTCAGCAAACAGAGTACAAACTTCACTGCCGATCTCTACAGCTCTATGGGCAAAGCAGCTGATAGCAGTAATATTAGATCCAGGGAATTCTTAACTTGGTCTCCTTTTGAAATACTTTGTGGATTCACCCTAACAAAATTATGCCTGAACAGAGACCACCAAGTATTTCCTGAAATGTATCTAAGGAAAGCAACCATTCTTTTTATTAATGCTTATGTTTGAAAATGTCCACCATATACCAGGTCTAACCGTATACTCTGCACTTCTCAGTCCTGTCTCTAACACACAATCCTCTGATCAGAGTCCAGTTCAGAGCACATCCAGCTCATTTGTCACCTTCAACTCTGCACCTAAGGAGCCACAGGGATTCCATAAGGATGATGTCGAGATGACAGTCTGTCAAAGGTCGGGTTTAGACAACGTTCCCAAGTTGATAGTTTATTAAAAATGGTTGAACCCCAGGGCAAATGGGGACCAGTTACCACTTGGAGAGTACAGCCTTGATGCTACAGAAGAATTTCTCACCTTTGTTGAAACTTCTGCTATTAAGTTTTGCTTATTTGGGTCTGTAAACTCCACGGGTTGACCTTCAAATTCAATTTTTCCAAGTACTGTGCCCTGTGGAAATACCCCAGAAAAAAACAAAGTGTGAGCAAAGGAGAAGCTGTGAACACTGGGACAAGGTGCTGACAGGCAGAGTAATTGGAACAGCTGCTTAAAGATGGTTTCTTGGCAGCTTATAGCCAATTTTAACATCTTCAGAAGTTGACAAACCTTTCTTGATATCAAAAATCTGTTTATAACCCTTCATTCAGGGGAGAGGCATTATCAGCAGTAAAATTTGTCAACAAGCAGTCTGGCAAGCTGTGTAGTGACACAAAATTGAGTTGCCTTCAGATCACCAAATAACTCTGGTGTAGATTTTGGAGTAATCCACTAACCTCTTTGAAGCTTTTTGGTTTTGGAAACCCACTATGAGCTTTTCAGCCACCTTGTGTGAGTAGCTACAAGGCAGCAGAGCTGGTGTAAGGCAAAGCTATGTAGGAGGTAGGTCAGAACAGCTGTTAAAAATAAAAATCACCTCCAGCAAGCTCTACTCTATGTTGCTGTTACCACCTGGCAGAAACTAGGACACACTTGCTCTGTTAGCAGAATATCCTTTTCCACCTTCTGTTCATTAAAGTTCTCAGTGGAAAACAATTCTCTGCTTTGGCTTCACCCACTCCTGGAGTAGGTGGGATTAATCTAGGGTTAACCCCTTCTCAGAATGGGGACAGTACAGAGCTCCTCAAGGGTGGAAGGAGAAAGTAAAACAGACTAAGTCACTGTTTTGTGGTAACTTCTATCACAAACCACTTTTACAATCAAGTATGTTAAAATCAGATCACTCATCAGGTATCACACTAACATGCACACAGGGATTTATCCTTGCTGCTTTCCTCGGGCAAGAAAGAGCCAACATCTTGCATTGCCATCTACACCACTAAGGGTAAGTTTTAAGGAGAGAGTTTTGCTCTTAACAGTGGCTGACATCCTGTGTCTCCCTGAGTAACACCTTGCACCAAAAGCTACTCCAAGCTTTGCGTGGAGCAGAGCTAAAAAAGTCATCATTGTCTTCAACAAGTCAGTTCTTGGGAACCACAGTGTTGAGTGGTGCTTGAAAGCCATGGTGCCAAGTGCCACTTACAAACTCTGATGACAAAGCTCTAAAGCCCTTGCTCTCTGAGAGGAACCTGAGTCTAGGAACACTGATCTATTACATAGCCTCATGGTGCCCTGCATTTACCTTTAGCCTAGTTTAACAAGTCACTGCTCATTTCTGCATTTACCAAAATGAAGTCCTGTTCTCAATCCCAATTTATAAACAGACGTGGAGTGAAATACTGAGCAGCTTTTTTCAGCCTGAGAAGACTGGGTGAAAAGGTGACTATGGACTATTTTAAAAGCCATACACCAACACCATTCACAGTTACAGTATAATGGGCATTACTATGATACACTGCTAAGCTACAGGATAAACATTGAAAGTGTATTTACTTCGGATAAAAGGAACACTGATCTATTACATCTTAAAGTATTGACATTTTCTATTGTATTAAATTGCACATGCATGCTATCTGTAACAGCAGGACAATGCCAAATCTCCCTGTAAGAATTCATTTCTACAAACATTCCTCTATTCAAGTTGGGTCATTCTCATTTTGCTCTGTGGAATGAAAAGGGGTGTGGGGTTGGACTGCAGGCTGCAAATTGATCACCTAAAGAAAAGAGCAGCTTCAAATAATCCATTAGAAAAGAAGAGCCTCCAAGGCACATTCACATTCAAACTGGCTTTGATCACTCTTTCAGCCAGTGTGAAGTGTACTTTCACATTAACCTCCATTCTGTCACACAATTCTGCTCATGTCCTTCAACTGTCAGCTTTTGCAAACCAAAGAAAAGTGATGACTATTAAAAAGAGCAGCAACCTTCAGCCAAAGAAAACCAGCCCAAGTTAGGGATCCAGCTTATGTTACTGTAGGTATTCCTTTGCCTCAGAGGAGCAGGAGAACTTCCACTGACCAAAGGTGGCACTGTCTGCAAACTAAAATCCATAATATAATAATCCATAATGTAACTGGCTCAAGGGAAGTAGATCATACCTTATCACGAATTAATTTGGACAGCATTCTGGTATCAATCCCATACAGTGCAGGCACCTGAAGAAAACACAAGGCTCAGTTACAGAACCAGCAGCAAAGACAGAGGAAGACAGCAGCCAGATTACTTGGGTGAGAAGAACATGTCAAGGATTGTAGAACGATTTGAAAAGATCTCAAAGATCATCTCATTCCAACACTCTGCCATGGGCAGGGACACCTTCCACTAGACCAGGCTGCTCAGAGTCCCAGCCAGCCTAGCCTTCCTAAATATCTCTGGCTCTTAGGAGCAGTATTACTAAGGCTGCCTCACTCCCAGTTCTCCATTTCTCCTCCCTATTCCCACTCATAAATAGCTTAGTTGTTAAAATCTAGTTTCTGCCCTGAAAAGTATAAAATTAAAAGCTCACATTCCCATACATAGGGGCGAGTTCTCATGGTGTAGTTAGATTGCTCACCTGTTCTTCTTGCAACCACTCTCCCAGGCTCTTAGCAGCCTGCCAGTGGCTGTACTCATTGCTGTAGTCCAGCACCAGCAAACCTGAAACCTGTACAGAAAAGAAAGATCACTTTGTAGTTGTCCTGTGCCTTCAATTTTCACTATTCATTCACCATAAACCCTATCACAAACACACTTCACAGTCTGTCTTGATTGTACTTGGGCCTTTTTACTCAGGAAATTCATAGAAGAACATAGTTCCAAGTAACCAAAGCTGCAAATTGCACAGAACTGAGAAAACACTGCTTCTTAGAAAGAAAATGGAGATGTAAGACAAAACATTCTGAATAATTTTTTTTTAATAAAGCCTTTCCTTTTTAAGTGATGTTTCACTTCAAAAGTCAGCTCCATTTTCCAATGAAATTAGTGTATAAAACAGTCATTTTACTAGTTCTGCAATTATGTGGCTTTGTTTCATTTTTCAGTACCACCACCAGTGCCTGGACACAGCCCTGCTTCTAAGCACTGTCCCCTGTCACCACAGTGTAAACTCTGCTTCCTTCTCCACACATTTGTCACCTCCCCTGCTTGTGGTAGCACAGGCACACAGAGAAGAGTCTCAGCACACAGACTTCTGGCACTTGCTCTCCCTTGGCTACCAGCCCTGTGCAAAGACAGCTAAATACATGAGGAGAACAGGAATGTGGAAAAAAAGCCATCCAGGACAGCAGTTCACAAAAACTGTAGCATGTCTATCACTGATGGGAAATACAGAGCTTTCAGAAGGCACAAAGCCTGGCACAGAAACCAAGGCAGAGTATCTTTTGCCACCATTCCTCCAAAGGACAATATCCAGAAGAAGAAAAAGGAAGATTGATGATCATTGATTCCTTTTAATGTCTATGAAGGAGCCAGTAAACTCTTACACACAGAGTCAGGCTGCTGGCATCACTCTTTGATAAGCTCTGCATCTCCCCCTGTTACCTTGATCCCATCAGACTCCAGAAACCTCCTGAGGCCCATTTCATCTAAAGAAGCTGTGTCAGGCACTCCAGCATTCCCAATTACTGGGTTAGCCAGGGTAAGAATCTGTCCTTTGTAGCTGGGATCTGTCAAGGCTTCAGCATATCTAGATGAAGAAACAACGGAAAAGCACATTGGTCAGGAGCTGAAAACAAAAGATGCAGTGAAAACAAGACAGGTCTGAATTCCCATATGACAAAAAGACAGAAATAGTATTCATGTGAAGGCATTCTCACAATGAAAGCAAACACACCTGTGACCATGCCCTGACTTTCCCATCTGTGATTAAACATTCAACACTGAGAACAAGGAAAAGCTTTGGCTTCACATGTTTCATTTTGCTAAAGCATGGGATAACAAACTCACAACACCTTGTGATTTCATGTGAGGTAAACAACTACATAAGGGGCTGAGAGATCACAGAACTGCATGGTGTATCCCTTGGACCCTCATAACAGCTTAGGCTTGGCCATTCCATGGGCACACCAGTGCTTTGTCATTGCTGCACCTTTCCCTCCACATGGTGTAAAAAGCTTCCCCCTGCAGTGCCAATAGAAGGCTAAAACTGAAAAGTTTGTCCAGGCTTGGTCCCTTCTCCTCTCTGGAGCTTGCAGAGCTTGAGATGTTCAGAGCTGTAACTGCTCTTTTTGTGGCAGCACACACAAGCAAATCCTTGTGATGCCTCCCTACTGCTATGGGTTCTTCTCTCCTACCTGCTCTGTCAACAAAAACCCTGCAACAGTCCCACTTCTGCAGCTTCTCCCAGCAGAGGCCTGACCTCTCTTTTGGGCAATCTCCAGGTTCCCACTCACAGGACACCATATGTTTCACTCGACTAGACTCCTCAGTGCTTAGCAGCTGGTTTGTGTGTCCCTGAAAAAGGCAAGTTGAAGACAGTAGTTTGGAATTCAGCATTCCACTTCGGTCACAAGGCCCCAGAGCATGTCCTATCTTTAGCCCAGGTAGGACCCCCAGGAAAAGCACTTTCTTCAAGCCCCTGCCTGAATGTCCTCCTCAGCAAGGACAGATCTAAAAGCAGGTTGGAACATTCTTCTTCAGCAGAGGACCAAACCTAGGATTCTGCAAAGTATCAGCTCTGAATCTAGTAGATCCAGTCTCACTTTCAACCCCAAATATAGGGATGTCCACATGCTCCTATTCTTCAGCTTCAAATTAACACACAGTCCTTCACTTTCTCCCTTATACTGTACCATACTGTTGTAGCAATCCATTAAACAATTGCTGTCTTTCAACCCAAAAGCAGCTGTAATTTAGCAACAGATGAAGTTATCCACACAAATATTGAGCTGAATGCAAAAGAACACTTCAGCATGAATCTGCCATATACAAAATATAATTTATTATTGTAATTATTGTTTAAACAATACACAGTTGGCAACTCCAGCCATCTACCAGATATCAGTAAGCCACAAGAGACATTTTTATGGAACACCACACTTTCTGCCATAGGATTAATTGTCAAACATTGGGAAACTCTTCACAAAAGCCAGAATGGTTGCTGGCAGATACAGACAACTCAGCACACCAGCCAGCTCTGAGAAATGACAGGTCAGTTGAACAATGGCCATGAAATATTTTCAGGTGAGCCTCCTCTCCTGCTGTTCAAATCTACACTTATGGCTGCAGGTAAACAACCCCAAACTGCAATGTGACCACAGAACTGCAGTAAGTACCAGGGATGTGGCATACACATGCTTGCCATTGCTCTCTCCTTCCAAGTCAAAGACTCTTAGTTACTGACAAAACTAATGTAATTAACCTTTGTGTGTCATTTGCAATCAGCAAACAAGGACAGAGAGCCACTGGGTGCAGGTGAGGTGTGCAGGCAGAGCTCAGCAGTAAGACACTGTGCCCTTTAAGCTCTGTGTGGAGCAGAGAGAAGCAGATGGAAACATGAGCTCCTAAGATGCTGCAAGGTCTAATCCTTGCTATGCCTGCCCAAAGGTCTGCTTGGAATCAGTAAACTCCTGTCAATCTGTTCTTTCACTAAAATATCATGGGAAACACACAGAGACTTATTGGAGGCAAATGCATTTACTGAGCTGTTTCAAACATGGCAATGTTTTATGGGTTGTAATTCTTCTTTCTTAATTGGAAATCTTCTCTTTTCCTTTTCGTTCCTATATTAAACAGATGGCTGCAACATTATGTTTACTTTTTTGAGCAAATGTTTCTGTAAAGTTCATCCTCACACTTTTCTAATGAACATTCAACATTTCACCCCCAAAAAACTGCTCTCTGCCCCCTCTTCCAGAGTATTATGACAACATTTCAGCCAGGCTTAGCTGCTTCAAGCCTGAGAGTTGTATGAACATAAAGTGCTTTGTCTTCCAGTTCTGTGATCTGAATCAGGACGTAGGAGTCCAGATGAGCAGACACTGTGCAGAACAACATATTAATCACTCCAGGACAGAGCTCACACTGACCCCACTCAGCACCCAGAAACACACACTTGACAGAAAGCAGTGTCTGAACAGCAGCCATGGCCAAATCAGCCCTGCACTAAACTCATGCTCCCTCTCCTAACAAACTTACTATGCGCCCAGGCAGGATGGAAAGTGTCCCAGCCCTGGGTACCTCCCTTCACACAGGCACTTAACCTCTTCCTCTGTCAGTGAGAACAGGTAGCTGGGTTCCTCTGGACACACAGGTCTTGACTTCTGTACTCAGGAGCATGAGACAGAGCTACAGGGTTTCTTTCAGTCCCTGGACTGGTAGCAAATCTTCCACTTTTATGTTCTGCAACAATGCTGCAAACTCTTTATCTTCCTTTCCTCAGAATTACAGAATCAACTAGGTTGGAAAAGACCCAAGTCCAACCTTTGACCTAACATTACCCTGTCATTTAGACCCTGGCACTCAGTGCCACATCCAGTCTCTTGTTAAACACCTCAAGGGACGATGACTCCACCACCTCCCTGGGCAGCCCATTCCAATGGCCAATCACTCTCTCTGTGAACAGCTCCTTCCTAATGTCCAACCTAAATCTCCCTGGTGCAGCTTCAGACTGCACCTTCTTGTCCTACTGACAGTTGCCTGGAAGCAGAGGCTGATACCTACTTTGCTACACCCTCCTGTCAGGGAGTTGTGGGGAGGGACAAGGTCTCCCCTGAGCCTCCTCCTCTCCAGGCTGAACACCCCCAGCTCCCTCAGCCTCTCTCCACAGCCCTTGTGCTCCAGACCCCTCTCCAGCCTCGTTGCTCTTCTCTGGACACCCTCCAGCCCCTCAATGTCCTTCCTAAACCGAGGGGCCCACAACTGGACACAGCACTCGAGGTGTGGCCTCACCAGAGCCCAGGACAGGGGAAGAATCCCTTCCCTGCTCCTGCTGCCACACTGTTCCTCATCCAGGCCAGGATGCCATTGGCCTCCTTGCCCCCCTGGGCACACTGTGGCTCATGTTCATGCTGCTGTCCCTCAGCAGCCCCAGGTCCCTTTGTGCCTGGTGCTCTCCAGCCTCTGTCCCAGCCTGTGCTGCTGCAGGAGGTTGTTGCCACCATTCCTCCAAAGGACAATAACCAGAAGAAGAAAAAGGAAGATGGAGCATCATTGACTCCTTCTATTATCTACAAAGGAACCAGTAAACTCTTACACACAGAGTCAGGCTGCTGGCATCACTCTTTGATAAGCTCTGCATCTCCCACTGTTACCTTGATCCCGTCAGACTCCAGAAACCTCCTGAGGCCCATTTCATCTAAAGAAGCTGTGTCAGGCACTCCAGCAGACATCTGGCAGCTTAAAATCTCCCACAAGAACAAGGGCTCCCACAAGAAACATCCACCAGCTGCTTATAGAACAATTCATCCACCTCTTTATCCTGGTGGGATGGGCTAGAACAGACTCCCATCAGGATGTCGGCCTTGTTGGCTTTACCCTTCATTCTTACCCACAGACACTCAACCTCATCATTAACCTCAAGTTCTACAGAGTCAAGAGACTCCCTGACATACAGAGCCACCTCTCCACCTCTCCTGCCTTGCCTGTCTCTCCTGAAGAGCTTGCAGCCATCCATGGCAGCACTCCAGTCATGCCAGTCACCCCACCACGTTTCTGTGGTGGTGACGATGTCAGAGCTTTCCTGCTGCACCAAGGCCTCCAGCTCCTCTTCTCTGTCACCCACACTGTGTGCATTAGTGTACGTGCACTTCAGCTGTGCTGCTGATCTTGCCCCTAATTCTGGCTTACCACCCTTAGGCTCATCTCTGGAGAGCCTGGTTTCATCCCCTCCAAACCTAGTTTAAAGCCCTCTCGATCGGCCCTGCCAGCTCAGAGGCTACAGTCCTTTTGCCCTTGCCAGAGAGAGGAAGCCCATCTGACTGTAGCATGGCTGGTGCCTTAAGAACTGTCCCATGATTGAAAAAAACCAAAATTCTGCTGATGGCACCAGTTCTTAAGCCACTTATCAATAACATGGGTTTTCCTCTTCCTCTCATCATTCATCCCTACTACTGCAGGAACTGAGCAGAACATCACCTGTGCTCCTGTCCCATTGACTAATCAACCCAGAGCCTTGGAGTCTTTTTTAATTATTCTGGTACCCCCTCTTTTCAATCTCATCGCTGCCAGTCTGGAGAACCAGGTGCAACTTGGAGACCCTCCAGACAGATTTTTTTTTTATCGAGTGTCATCTTCATGACTTTCTACATCTAGGGACTCTTACCTATTCTTTAAGGGCACCTGGGTAGGTGATGGGGGTCGGGAGGGGATTCTTCTACCTCTCCCATCAGGGACCTGCTTCCATTCCCCCTCATCCAGTAGGTCTTTTTCTTCTAATTGATATCGAGAGAGGCAGGGCTTCTCTGGCTCCCGAATGTTCCCCCCATGCCCATATGTTTCCCGGCACAGAAGAGATGCCTCTTTCACAGGCATCCTCTCCAAATCACTTCAAAATGAACAAACACAGCTTCTACTGCCACAGTAACATGTGGAGAGGAAATTAATCCATCAGGTTCTCCTTCACTTTTGTGATGTGACAAGATCTATTGCCCACAAGCTATCACTGAGAAGAGAACTCTGGTGCCCTCCATCATTCTGATCTATATTAAACAGTGGCTTGTTGGCAGGTATATTAACACAGCCAGTAATTAGTGCTGTCAAAATGCCTAACTAATTGCCTTCTAATGCAAAACTTTGGAAACGGATTCCCCTCCACAGCAATTTAACATTCTCATCAAGGAGATAATTTAAAAAGTCATCCTGTGAGTACTGGTTTCTCCAAAGGAGAGGAGAACTTGGAGAATGCAAAGGATCTGAGCAGAGACAGCTATGAATGACTGCAGAAAACCTCAAGCACTGACAACTTCAGAGCTGTCTCACCTCCCTGGATGTGTCCCTATCTGTGCCAAAAGCCTCATTTCTCTGGGCAGATTTCCTGTTTGTGTCCCCTCCTGGCATCTTGCCCTTATCTGGGGCAGGGGGAGCAATGTTGAGAGATGGTGCTGATGCTCTGCCAGCCCTGCTCAGCAGCAGCCAAAACACTAGTGTGTTATCAACACCTTTCCAGCTCCCAATGCAAAGCCCAGCACTGTGAGGGGATGCTATGGGGACTCAATACACTGGGTTTGGCATGAGTCTGATCCTGCTATTTAGCTGAAAAGGGCACAGAGTTTAATGTGTCCTTACCTGTGGTAGGAGCCAATGAATGCCATAAGGGATGGGTCATATAGGTGATCAACATGGGAACCTTGAGATTTAAAAATTTGGCACATGGAGGCCAAGTTCCATTACCCAGAAGACTGCAGATGCTTCACACCTCTATTTTTGACCTGGGCACTGGAGGGAGAACAGACTCTGTTCTGACTCACCAACAGCATTTCAGTGGGAAATGATCACATTCCTGAGTACCTCCCTATCATAATCTGTTAGATCAGTCTTTAAAGGTCCTTATCATCACAAATGCTATGACACAAGAGAACTGCCTGAAGCTTCTTCATTAATTCTCTCTCTCTCTCTGTATCCATGTAGCATTGCATAGAAAACTACCTGCTTGGATCAGGACCATACAAGCTTGGAAAAAGCAGCTTTCACCCTTCAACAAGCTTCCAGAGAAATAGTGATGGTTATATCTCATTCGCTGTTGCCTTACCCACAGAGCCCAGTGTTGAATACAACTTCCCCTGCTGTGGAGGATGGACAGCCAAAAGAATAGCCCTTCATCTTCGTCCCATCTTCCAGCACCAAGTTCGCTGTCTGCGCCTACAGAAAGACACATGAAAAGACTCAAACATGGGAGGAAAAGGCTTGATGTTTATACATGTAATACCTGGGACACCTACCTTTCATGCCTCACAGTGTAAGTATTCTTGCCCCTCTCCCATTCCCAGCTGCCAAGGTGCCACCTCTTTTACCAGTCTCCTGGTGCCCATTTTCTTTCTAACACTTGGGAAACACTGTGCTCCTAACGAGCTGGCAAACCTCACTGCCAGCAGGTCTTGTGCTGCTATTACTGTGGGATCACCCTTCCACATCACTTTGTTCATTTCTCCCACCCATTATATCTTGCAAGTAACCAACATAACGCAGTAGGGAAAGGATTGCCTGCATCCTCACTTTTTATCAAGGCTTGCTGCTGAGTCTGCTGGCTCTCATCCAACTCTGACCTCTGATAGGTGTTTAACTTCTGCTAAAATTGTACAGCTAAGCTACCAAAAGTCGGTATCAGACAGCAAAATTCAAAATACCACTCTATTCCGCTGTAGGATGCAAAACCAGCAGAACTCCTGGATCAGCTGGACACTCATGGCCTCAGTTACCTCAGGGATAGGAATAAATTGTCCTAAAATAGGTAGCTATGGAACAAGAAGTGTACAGGAAACCATACCTTTTGCAGAGAATATCTAGCAGAGCTGAGTCCCACGCTAACTGTGTGATCCCTTACAGGCTTCATCAATATTTTATAGTCCAGGGAAATGGGACACAGAGTGAGTTTTACAAAAGTCCTTAAAAGATTCAGTGCCACAGCTGGGTCTTCGCACATACCAGATTAAACACACCCTCTTTGGCCTCATTTGGAAACTAAGTCTTTCTTAGAGTGCCCAGGCATTGGATGAGAAACCACCCAAGAGCTCCAGCCTCTAGTTAAAAAAATCATGACTACATGCACAGCAGAAATGACAGCATAAGTTGGGAGATTCCCTCAGAGAGCAGGATCACTGGAGACATGCAGGGGAACAGAAAGAGTAAGCAAAGCTGAAAACAAATCTCCCAATGAATGTCAGAGCTTAAAGGAATTTGGATGATGAACCTTTAGGGCCTTGAAAAACTTCCACTTCTGGAGGGTAAGGTGACCACCACTGCAAAAAGCCCAGTGGATTGCAACACAGCAGATGTGCCAAGTGTGCCCACAGGGAGGAGGGCTCACCATGATTTAGCTTCATATTGGCTTTTTTTACAGAACTATTCCTCTTACTGGGATTTTTAAAAGAAGAATCAAGATCTATTTGCTGCAGAAAGGAGCAGGAGAGCTACTTTCCATTAGCTATAAATCAGATGAACAATCACAGCAAAGAGAAATTTCATTCCCAGTATTGAACATTTTGTAACCATCATGACAAACATTCATTTAGAGCCCCTCTGCAGTTACAAATACCACACAGATCAATTACTAATGTACTGCAAATTACAATAAAAATCAAACTCCACTGCCAAATAATTGAATTCCATGCATATGAGATGCTTTTAGACCTGCCATTTTTTCCTCATTAACGTCAAACATCCAGTCATTCTCCAAAGGATTAGCCATCATTTTCTAAACCTTCCCATGCCATTGGATGGTTTAGTCAACAACACCAAAATCCCCTCCCTCTCTCCCAAGTTATAAACAGCATTTTTGCAGCTAAATCCCCCAGGCTTAGACCAAATTAAAATTGGCTGGTCAGCTCCCTAATCTCATCGTACCTCTCATTAAGAAAGCTGCCACACACTTACAGCATTGCAAAGCACAGAGGTGGCCTGGGTGCCTCCAACTGGGCTTTGGACAGGACCTCTGCCCTGTTAGAAGCCTCCTGAAAACCCATCCCACACAGTCCACCTGGGACACTGACTGCTCGAACTGGTTTCTCCCAGCCCTGGCGTCAAGGGATGGATCTCATCCACCAGCAGGCCACGGGTTTGAATCTGTCCTCCAATTCAAGCAGGTGCCAGCACTTGGCACATGTTAGGGCAATTGTCTGAACTGCAGTCCTAACTTCCACCAATGCCTGGCAGGATCCTTTAGGAAGCAAAGCCCACAACGGTGGAATTACCAGAAAAGGCAAGATCCATCTAACTACTGAGGGCTAAACCCCAGAGCAACCAGTATGAGCTTTAAAGCCTTACCCTCAATACAGTACTTGACAGGAATCTGGATGTCCTTCCACCACAGCTCACCTGCCCTTCCATACACCAAACATCACAGAAACCATTTCTGCTGAACAGAAGCCCCCATTGTACTATTAGAGCCTCTACAGTGTTCAGATAACACAGAAGAATGTCCCTGAGCAATCACAACCTGCCTGCAAGTTCAGGTCTAGCAGAGGATAGATGTTCAAATGTTTCCCTTCCTTCCTTGATTTATTAAGTGGTTGGTTTGTTGAGCATTCTGGAAGCAATTATTCTTGCTTACATTTCCAGTGGAGGTGTTACCATATCCCTAGGCTGCTAGCCTACCTTGTCTTTTCAGGTTTTTTTAAATGTGAAAAGTGATTTACAGAGAAGGCCAGTTGGCTCAGTCAGGGATCAGCTGGGGGAGATATTCACTTCCAAAAAAAAACCCCCAACAAGCAAGAAATAAGCAAAAATCCCAGAGCTTCCATGAGGTCCTTTTGCCCTCATCCTTCTCAGAAGCATCCCCAGGTAGTCTGAGGCAAATCTCTCTTGTAATCTAAAATGTTTCTTCCACGCAACTCCAATGTGAGACATGTTGTTTGCAACCCAGTTTCTCCTTCCTACACACCAGTAATTTCACCTTTAGCAGAGTTCCCCGTGCTCTGGAGAGACTGCAGGACTCCTGAAGAGTTTTGAAGAGAGACACTTCACTAAGCACTTCATAGATGAAGTAAACAAAGCATTGTAGCAGTTAAGAAAAAACCCGCAACAAACCCAAATCCAACAAGAAAGTAAAAAAACAATTGAAATTAGTTTAAGTTAGTTCTCTGCTGTAGCAACCCTTCCTATCTACAAGCTGGATGGTAAAGATCTGCCAAATCTCAAAAGATCTCCTTTTCAAAGTGTGTCTTCTATAAACCATTGTATGGAAAGCAAATGGGTACATTTTCCCTCTTTTTGCCTCACAGAGTAACAGTCAAGTATGTCCAGATTTTCTCCTTCAACAAAATCTTCCAGTTTATCTTGGCAAGGTAAAGCTGAACCCTGGACTTCTGGAGGACCAGGACTGTGCCAAGTACTGAAGCCAGGATGGGCACTGACACAGCTGGGGCTCAGGCCACTTGATTTCCCTCCAGCCAGAAGATGACAATAAGGCAGACCATGACTCCATGCAGAACAAGGGTCTCTGCTGCACATTTCTTGGCTCACACACCTCACTGGCTATGGAACAGCTGACAGGAGAAGCCAAAAGCCACTGGATTTCCTCTACAAAAAGCTGGTGCCAGGACTGTGCTACATCCACTCTCTCAAGACCAAATAACCAGCAACAAAGGAGGAGGTTTTTTGTAACTATTATGGCACCACAGGCTGGAAATCTATCTGGACATTGCCAACAGTCAAGACTTCCTTTGTGGACCCTTTATATATATTTTTATATATATATGATTTTCTTCTGGCACATTTTCTTCTGGCTAACACTAAGAGAAGAAAGGACAAGAATAAAGAATGAATCAAGGTTAGTGTATTGGGGCCAAAGAAGATTCACACTTACATTACCTTTAGGAAGAAGCTCTGGATTAGTTCCTTTACCATTCAAGCCACAGACAAAGAAAAGCCAGAAACTCAACACAGGCACCATGGTAGAAAAGTCACTACAAGTTGAACTTTTCTTAAGGCTGTTCACAACAATGCCACAAATATTTGTTCATGACCAAAACCAAAGGAAGAGGGGGAACCAAGAACTTGCACAAGTCACTGAGCACCCAAGGAAACAAGCACTTCTTCTCTCCCCCACAGTAGTAGTTCACCAAGTTCCCCCATTTCTATGGGAACAGGCTCCATTTTACCTCCCCTACACTTTCACCTCTGAAGGGAGAGGAGTGGACTAGCTCATGACTCGTCTTTCACCTCCTCTCCCATCTCTCTGCATCCCTTGCAGTCATTTTGCCAGTTTCTTTCCACCTGCCTCAACATTTGAACAGTCCTTTCACAGTAATCTCAAAGAGTTTCTAAAGCCACGGCTCAAAATATTTTCCTCCCTCTCATTTCTAGCTATATTTTTATCTCATTCCTGGTAGTTTTTATAGCTCTCCCAATCCTCTCCTTACTGAGCCAGCTATACTGTTACAAGCCACCTATTTATTGCTCATACTACTCTTTATATCCCCATTTAAATACACTGGCCACAGAAGAGCACTAAATGATAAGAGCTTCGAGCCACAGTCTCTCTGCCTTTTCCTGAAGTATAAAGAAGCTTGATTATCCCAAAACCAGTCATGCTAAACCTCCCTACAGAGACCCCTGAGGTGTCTCTGGTCTGCTCTCTGTGCCCCTCTTTCACTCATGGATGCTCCATCTTTTCTTTAGAACTAAAGGATGTGATGCAATAGGGAAATACGGACCTCAAATTATTCCCCTGCAATGGTGTTTCCCTGCATAGGCTGAGTTTAACTGGCCAGAACACAGACTTAGGGGAAGAATTAGGCACTCTTCTATAACTACCACCTCTCCCTCATGCTGTCTAATACTTTCCTTAGTTTGTGCATAGATTAGAAACATGTTTTCATTGAATTTTGTTATGTTCCCTAAAATACCCCAATGAGAAAAAGCAATAAAAGGCAACCAAATGCTCATTTAAGCCTGCAATAATGGGAGAACGGGATCATTACCTAATATTGCCATTAGCCCCCACACAGAACCATGAATCATAGAATCTCCTGAGTTGGAAGGGACCCACAAGGATCATTGAGTCCAACTCCTGGCCCTGCACAGGACAACCCCAAGAACCCCACCCTGTGCCTGAGAGCATTGTCCAAATGCTTTTTGAACTCTGGCAGACTTTGGGGTCGTGACTTTAATTACTTTGTGCTAAAGCAAAAGTAAAGTAAACTGCTTGCATATGTATATTAGAGGTTCTCTTCCACTTCTGTATGTCCCAAGGAAAAGTGGTTTGTAAGCCTGTCACTGTCTCAAAGCAAAAGCCCCAGGCAAGTTTTTTATTCCATAGTCTGAATTCAAACAAAATCACAGGGCCCTCAAGAGACACAGGCTCCTGAACTAGACCAGATCTCAGCCTTCTTACTCTCCATCCATCCTGACAGCACAAACTCCTACAGCTATTGAACTCAAATAATTAAGTCTAAAAAGGAAACAACTTTCCCCAATGTCAATGCCAAGGCAGAAGCTGTCACATAATAGCTGTCAGAAAGACTTCTGGGGCTGGTGGGCACCACACTTTGTGGTGAGTCAGAGGGTCACAGTGAGGTACAAATGCCCCAACAGACCCAGCATTTCAGATACACAGTAGGTCTTGTCTGCCCTGCAACAGATCCTGTCATACACCTTGAAAGAGAGTACAATTCATCCTGACCCACCTTGGGTGTATTTCCAGTTGCTGAGACTGAGGTTAAAATAGATCCCAAGGGTTTAACCTGGCATTGCTCTCTTAGCAAGTACCCATTCTCCCTGCCTTCAGCACTGGTGTTGTTGGCTTTAACAATCATCCTTTAGCTTTACGAGCACAGATAAGTAGATGCTAGAATAGCTGGTGCTGTAATTCCATCAGAGTTATATGTGCATGAAAATTCTTAATTGCCTGCCTCAGCATTATGAAATATTAACCTTGTAAGTCTGTGCAGTCCTTGAATAAGTGGCAAAACCTGTACCTTACACCATCAATCTGTCATTCAGGATGCTACATCCAAACTTCAGACCCTAATCCATCAATATAAGAATGCATCAGATCCAACCTACTGCTAGTGACTATCAGAATTAACCTGGGATGTGTAGAGAAAGAGGGTGTCTCATCATTAAAAGCTGAACCAGCAATCCTACCCACAGGCTATAAGGCTTTACCAGTGGAAGATGCCTTTTCCTACAGCAGGCTGATAACCACAGACTGAAGTGGCTTTGAATCACTTTTCTGTGCACCACAATGCTCAACTGCTGTGCTCTACAGAGCAAGGCAGCAATAACTGAGCCAGCTCCAAAAAGCAAGAGAGGTGTCAGAGGCCACGGAGACAAGCAAGTATGGCATTCCAGCAGAACTCCTCAGCTCTGCTTCTTTGACTTGACAGCTTCTAAACCCCTGGTGAACATGAGTGTACCTGCATGGGCTCCTATTCCACAATGCAGAGCATGAGCAAACTGATAGTACAGGCCATCCCAGACATAAATCAAGCAGCCAAGTATGAATCCAAGGCTGCTGTTCCCCCCAGACACAGTGACATTTGTCAACAGCATCTCTTAGTGTATTAACAGGTTCTACTCAACGCCAGCAGTGAAATTGTTTCCATCTTCTCCTATCCCATTCCAATCTGAAGAACAAAACACACACAAAAGACATTTTTCAAGCTGTCATGGTTTGCTTTGTAAAACCAAGAGACACTTTCTAGGCCAGTGGTGAGGTTTCAAAATGGAACAAAAAAAGCTGGCATCTGCTCTGAAAGGTATGAGAAGATGGCACTGCCCTGCCTGAGGGCTTTGACATAGTTCTAATGTGTGGTCAGTGTCAAACCAATATAGCTTCCCTAGCTGAGAAACCACCAAGGGACTTGTTCCTCATGCCAGAGGCCTCCTTCCACTTCAAATGGTGCAGCTGTGGACACCGGCAACCATGATGGCTTTATAGTCCACAAGCAGGATTCCTGTTGTCATCACAGATTGCTCAGAGCTCCATCCAACCTGGCCTTGGACACTTCCAGGGATGGGGCATCCACAGCTTCTCTGGGCAACCTGTGCCAGGGCCTCTCTGCCTTCACAGCAAAGGATTTTTTCCTATTATCTAAACCTCCTCTCTGTCAGTTTGAATCCATTCCCCCTTGTCCTTTCAAGTAATGGGTCTGTTACCAAGAGTTCAGAGAAATCCTGAAAACTGCAAAAGTGCAGAACAGAACACTGCCAATGCTACAGGACTCCTATAGAAGGTCCCATTTCATCCCTGTACTCTGCCATACCTGCCCAGGTCACACTAGCAAAGCTGGTCAAATGCAACCCCTGTAACAAAGTGCAGAAGAAAGTTGAAGTGAACTGAGGGATCCCAGCCCCAGTAAATCAAAAGTTTATACGCTGCTGCATTCACAAAGAGTTGTGTATCTCTCCAATTAATCTCAGAGCCATCATGGTTTCCAGTACACTGAAAATGGATTCTGTGTGGATTCAACAGGATTAATCACATGCTTCAAGTGATGCACAGTTTTAAAATATCCAGCTGATTCATCCTCATATGGACTGAAAGATCCACTCTGTTAGCTATCAGTCCTATAGAATGGTGTTTCTAAAGAAAGCAACACATAATAATTAACTGAAACCCTGAACTTCCACCTTTTGGTGCAATCTACTCTATAATTTCCATTCCAGACCACACAAAAAGTGTGTTTGCTTAGTTAATAAAACCATTTAGCCAAGCAACCCCCTTGCTTAGGGTTCAGACAAATCTCTGGTTCATGCTTCCAGGTAACCCCTGTTATCTGCAGCAAGCTATCTCTGCATGCCAAACACATCTATTAAACCACTGTAGTTCAGTCACTGTTACCTTGATGCTCAACAGCCTGGGATCTGTCCTTGAGCAACTCCAATGATCAGCAGACACACTGCAAAATTTCAATCTGCCTTTCAAAGTCTTCACCACTTTGCAAGCCGCCAAAATTCTTGTCATCTTGAAAGTCGCTGATAGGTAACTAAAGTTTAAGGAACACAAGGAAAAAAACCCAACAATCTGCTTGCATGTGATGTATATTTCTTCAGGATTTGGTGCTGACAATGTACTCCTGCAGATCACGGGGGAAGAGAACAGAGGCACAGCAGGTAGGTGGACTGAACACACAGCACTGCCCTACACCTTCCCATTTACTCTGACACTAGAAGTCTCAAGGGCAGCCCCACCTCTTCCCGCCTCTCCTCGGAGCAATGCTTGCTTAGACACCCTTGCAACACTCCTCTGAGTCTCTGAGAGCTGTGCAGGGCTTGCAACACAGCCCAGACAATGGCTGGAGGACAGCTGGAGAAACCACCCTGAGACTGCAAGAGAGACGGGACAAGGGGGGCTCGGTTCAAATTGAAAGGGAGTAGGTTTCGATTAGAAATGAAGAAAAAATTCTTTATTGTGAGGGTGGGGAGGCCTTGGCACAGGCTGCCCGGGGAAGTTGTGGATGCCTCATCCCTAGAAGTGTCCAAGGCCAGGTTGGATGGGCCTCGGAGCAACCTGGGATAGTGGAAGGTGTCCCTGCCCTCGGCACGAGGGTGGAACAAGATATCCTCAAGGTCCATTCCAATCCAAACCAGCATGGGGGCCAGGCTGTTTATGGGGTATTTTTGAGTGCTCTCCATGCTGGCTAGTGGGACAACCTGTGGCTGCTACAAGCACACTTGCAATAAAGGAAGTGAAGTGGGAAGACTTAATTCTGTGGAAAGGCATAGTCTTTTTATTCTGTGTTTGGGGAGTATGCAGTCACCAGAAGCACTAATACAAGCTCCAAAATGCTGCCCCTCCTCAAATAAATGAAATAAATATGAAATCCACGACATAAATATGAAATCCACGACATAAATATGAAATAAATGAAATATAAATTTTTCTTTTTCACCAGGAAAAATAAATGGCTGAAAAAGAAAATAATCTTTTAGTAACATTTCAATGGCCAACAGCTGAAATAAGGTGAAATGTTCCATATGTTTTCTCCTAGATGACGACAGACCTTTGTGACTATCACGTACTTCCTATAAACCTACACTGTACTCTTCATAAAGAATCATGCTCCTCATTACCCAGGGATGAAAATGCCAAATTAAGACAAAAGCTGTGGGAGAAGCATGCCCATTTATTATTCTTCAAGAACTAAAATAGTGAGGCATCTTTTGAAACTCAGGCAATCAAAGCTTCAATTATCTCACAGCCATAAAAACAATATATATATAAATATACAGACTTTTTTGTGCAGCTGGACACATTCTGCTGTAAAGGATTTAGGTGACCTTTTCTAATCACTGACAGTAATAATCATGACTTTTTTGTGTAGTATACAGTAATTTGAGATTAATCTAAATTGACACCAGCACCACATAAAAATACTTCTTGTGGAGCTCATTATAGGACCAGGTTGAACAGTCATGCACATAATAAAAGATAGAGAAGAAAGGACAATAGGTTTGGGTGTCCTGTGTGATGTGGGGAGTTTCTTAGAGATCTGGGTGAGAAACACATGGGAAAGGCCTGAATCCAGATTATTAAAAGAGACAGATAGAGAGAGTGGTAGACAGGCAGAGTGTAGAGAAGCTCATTGCTTTAACATGGGCTTTACAGGTGTGCAGAGCTGGGAGAAGGCAAGTCAACAATGTTCCCTGATAATTTCAGTGTGGTTTAGGAAAGGCATAACCATTTTTCCTACAAGAAGATACCTGACAATCATTCTGACACATAGGAGCTTGAGAGACTGGAATTCAAGCAAAGACAAAGAAGAGAGTGGACTGAGAAATAATTTTGTTAATTATTCCTCTATTTGCTTGGCTCTAGCCTCTAGTGATCCAGAAAGCAAAGACATGGTTATAAGTGAATTTTTGGCTTGCAAAGAGCAATACCTTGTACTAGAAAGGTCATCTTAATATCCAAACACACATGAGCTCACACGTGCAGTTCAGAACCCAGCTTTCTTCTAAAAACCCCATTTCACATTATGTTACCTTTACAAGTGTCATACACAGCATTTGGAAGGTTACTCTTTGTTATGGCTACACTGAAGGGCAAATTCTGCACTCCATTTTACTCTCTGCCAACACCAGGCAGTGACTTTGGGCCCTGGGTCTTCATGTTTGAACCAGAATCAAACTATGCTGTCAGTTTCAGCAGCCTAACTGCTAATTCCTAACTTGCCTCCAGTATAAGAACCTTCTTAAAGCCTCCTCCATGATGAAGGAACTTCTCTCTGCCAAAACCAGGAGAAAACATCCAAGCTGTTTGTTTTACTGCCAAAGTGCTAAAAAGCAGTCATGAACTGTTGACACTTTAAGGCCAGAAAATATATCAGGTATTTCCTAGAAAAACCTCAGTTCAGAAAAGCCTATCAGCACACAAAAAAGCCTTCTATGGTTTGGTCAGATTTTAAGTATGTTCTTCACTTAACATGAAGACCAGAAGAGGCAAAATCACTGAAAAGTTGAATCAGTAAGGAAAAAGAAACCAACCAGAGAACAGCAGAAAAGGAGACCAAAGATTTTATGTAGGAACCAGTTAACTTGGCTGCACCAGCTGCCTGGCTGATTAGGGCAAAAAAGTTGTGAGAATCTTAATTAGATAAATGGCAACAGCAGGTGCTGTTTTACAAAGAGCATAATAGAAGGGGAAGCACAACAAGGGCTCAGCAGGTAATGCCCAAATTGACTT
Organism: Calyptomena viridis; assembly: GCA_013390005.1. Lineage (NCBI taxonomy): Eukaryota > Metazoa > Chordata > Aves > Passeriformes > Eurylaimidae > Calyptomena > Calyptomena viridis. The sequence goes on from WEIV01006915.1 coordinate 774,600, forward strand.
CTGTGTGTGCAGTTGCATTCATCTATAGCTGATAGACAATTAATAATGCTGATAGAGAATTAATTTCACTGACAATAAATTACCCTGGTAATTAGTGACCGTGATGGTTTTATGGAGATGCAGCCACAATGCCTCAGCTTAAAACTTGACTGCCAGTACATGATTTACAATTCAGGAAAGAAGGTTTGGGCAGAAGCTCTGGAGGAAGGACACATATCAAAGAAATTAGGCATGAAGGCAGAAGATTCACTCAGACAAGAACAGTTCATATGCTGGGGAGGAAGGGAGGAAACACTTGCAACTCTGGCTTCCTTACCATGTATTAAGTGCTTAGAGAAAGGCAATAGTGCCTTTTGTTCTACATTCATTTACACCATGGTGCACAGAGAGGGTGTGGAACATGGACAGCAAAGTGCTCATTAAAATGAGGAGCTCTTTCTCACTGTTTACAAGTGGAAAACACCAGAAACAAAATTCATCACACAATCCCACTGTACTGTAAAAACCAAGCAAAATCAGTGGTCTGTGGCTTTGCAAATCCCCAGGGCCAAGAGGTTCAAAGAAAGCTGCCTACGTTTTCAGAGGCTTAAAGCAAACAGCTTGATCTCCAGCAGCAAAGTGCTCAGAGCATTTGGGGTCCTGCTTAGATGCCCCACAACTGGCATCCCAAAATTGAACCTTCCAAAGCCGCCTGTCACAGCCAGGAAGCTCTGCTATAAATAGTTCCATTCTTGCTTGAAAGACAAGAAATCAGGGCCAATTTGTGGGCATGTTGGGCCAGATTCACACCAGTGCAAGTCCCTTGTAACTGCTTCCAGCTCAGTGGAGCTCCAGTGGTACAAATCTCCCCTGGTTTGGGATCAGTGGAACAAGCAGCCCATGGGAATTGATTGGACTCCCTTTCTTGTAGCTGAGATCAGAGAGGAATATTTCCCCCCCCACATGTCCTTCCAATACTTTTGGAAATCTCTCCTGCCATCTGTCATGTTGTGCCTGGTTTCTGACCACTCTGTTTTCCTCTTCATTACATCACATTTGAAAAATACCAACTGGAAAAGCAGAATAGTTGAAAGTTCCAGCAAAACTGAGATTCTCTGCTGCCACGGGGAAGAGAGAAATATTCTCCTTCACCCCTGCAGCTCACAGAAAAGTCCTCAAAGTGATGTGGAAACCTTCTCTTCCATTTCAAGACAAGCTCCACTTGCTTCCCAAGGAAGTTGTAAGGAACAGTTATGAAAGCACCTGAAAAATATTAAGATTTGCCTTCCATTTTCTAATCAGGTGTTAGTTTATCAAGCAAGAACAACAACAATACATGATCTCAGCTTACTGCTAACAACTTTATCAAACCCCACTACCTCAGAGACCATCACTTGCTTTGTTTGCATTGTGCAGTGGGGGAACAAACTGAAGTTCTCTTGTTCACATGCAAATGAATTAACAGCATCCAGACATCCCCCATCACCCAGTCCTCTGGGATTGCTTCAGGAGAGAAATCAAGCTCAGTTACACTTTCAGATCTCCTTCTTTGAGTCAATCTCAGATCAAACGAAGCATATCAAGCAAACCCACAATGTTTAGAAAACATGGTAACTGTGATTCAAAGCGAGACAAGCTGAGAATTTCAAAACTAAGGCTGATTTTCACCTGAGTATATGGAGGGAAACTGAAACAAACAAAAATCAAGTACAAGTCTTACCCCTCAGCTCTCCTGAATTCTGTTATTTAAGCCACAACCAGAATACTCTTTTTTTTTTTTTCCCCCACGGAGTTTGTTATATTTTAGAGGAGGTCTGGGGAAAAAGTGTATTTTAAATTTTTATGGGAGAGATTCACGGCAGATCTCCAGAATCAGGTGCTGCATTTTGATTCAGCCTTATTAACTCACATGATTATGACAAGAATTCAATACAAATTGAGATGATTTATTTTTTTAGATTGAAAAAATTCCAAGTGTCAAGGCAAGAACAGGGACTAAATATGGATTGCTCCCAGCTGCCCACTGTGTGCTTATAGGGGTGCTCTTGCTTGCAGCTTGTTTTTCATCCAACTCAGATGCAAACTGCCCAGATCTCTTTAGTCCCAAGTTCTTTTTACCCTCAAGTCCTGGCTTTTTGCTGTTTCCTTCCACAGTTTCTCTGCATGAGTAACATTCTCCTGCCCACCACGCTCCGTGGGTCCTGAAAGCTGCTTTGCCTTGAGCACAATTCAAAGGACACAAGTCTACAGAAGTTCAGTTTTCCCATTACTACTCACTTACTCCACTGTTTGCTGACCATTTCACTTTGCAGAGTTTCCAAAAATCTGCTCTTTCAGTTCCAAATGTGTCTGAGAAAGGCCCTCCTGTTGAAGAAAAAGAGCTACTGAATAACAGGGTTGAGTAAAAATTAGTGGGGAGAACATCTAGAAAAATTTGACTCACAGCCTTCATAATGCTGGCAAGTTCATATCAGGTCAAGTACATGATATTTCATTTCTTCTTGGCCTTTTTTTATCTTCACACTCTTTTTTTTTTGTCATCCTCTCTACCTACTGGCCAAAGACTCAAATAAACATGGAGAAAATACAAGGACAGTTTAATCTGCTTGGAAAGACAAAGCTGCAAAGAGTTTATCAATAGTTGTAACTGGATTGTAGAAATCAGCCTGAAAAGCAGAATTAATTCTTGTCTTTACATCTTTTCCCTTAGTTTTCATACACTTTTCTACTTGATTTTGTCCTGAAAGGACAGATTGTGACTGCTCCCTGCAATAAAAATGGCAAGAATTGTACCAAACCTTAACTATTTCCTGCAGAAGGGAATAATCAATATGAAAACCAGTACGAAACATGTGTTTAGCAGTTGTCATTCACAGAAAACAAGTGTTTCTGGGTAAAGGAGAACACACAAATCTGCCCCCTGAGCCAATGTAAACTAATGGAAAACACAATGTGCTTTGAATAAAATTAACAAATTTCGTGTTGGTGAGGGCTTGAGATACAAAATTCCAAAATTCAGCCTGTTCTCCTCACAGTCTTTGGCTGATAAAAGCCCAGTTCAAAGAAAACATGGATGCATTCATACTTTTGGATGGAAAACACAGTACCTATAACTTGAAACATCTTTTTAAATCTGATTGAATATCCCTCCTTTTGAGGAGTCCAAACAAATTAAAAATATGCAGAAATGTTTTAAATTGTATTGCTCAATATTTGATTTTATTAATTACTGCAAATAATTATTTGCACTAGTGCAGAAATTTTTTTTAAGAAATATATTTTTTCTCTTTTAAATGAAAATTTTCTTCTTTTTTCTTGTTTATCTTTTTTCGAGACACAAACCAGAAAGCAAATTTCAGTTAACACAGTAAACGAAGACTTTCATTTTTATATTTTAATTGAAATGTCAAAAAGCATCAGAATCAAACTGAGATGCAGCTTCATTTTTCTTCAAAAATATTAGTTCAGTCTAGCTGACAGCTAAGACCAATTCAGTTCTTCAAGGTAAATAGCTTACTCTGGAAACAGACACCCTGCACACTTTCATAAAATGAAAGAAACAAACCTCAAAACAACCAAAGTATCCAGGGGTGGTAGCAAAACCCAGAGGGATATACGATACAAAAGTTTTCATGGTCAGTCAAAAGGCCCTGTGACAATTTCATTTAACATCCTACATATTAGTTTTAAAAGATAATAGACTTTGCATTTTGTAAGGAAAAAAATACTGTAATAAAATAATTGAAAATCTCAAACAAAGGCGATGTGAAATAAATGATTAAAAAAAAAAATAGGCAAATTCACTGTTAATTCTGAATTCCCTAACTTGGCATCTCACTTCTTTTCCAAATTTTGTCTGTGAGGTGTTATGAAGACAGCCTTTTGACAAGTAAAGTTTATAAAATGCTGGACAACAAGACTGTTATATATCTATTCCCAGGCTGGAAAAAATCCATTTTCAAAGGAGATTACAACTTTTTCTAAGGCTTGAGCAGCCCAGAGTACACTCCTCTGCTGTCTGGGATATGGAGCCCATGCTTCACCCAAACTTGACAAAGATAAGGTGCTTATCTTCAGCAAGAGAAAAAGCATCAAGGTCTTGAAAATAGGTCAAATTCCATTGCCACTGGGATTAGCAGGTCCTTTTAGAAGAGCTGACACACCCTTGTGGTGTCTGGAAGAGACATTACTCCAAAAGGCCAATTCCAGAAAGCCCTTAGCTGGCTAAAAACGAGAGCCAGCAGAGGAGTGCAGCCTGAGGGTAATAACAAGGACACAAAGTGCAGTTTGCTCCCACACCTCAGACATAACTCTTGTTTTCATGGGGATGCAACCAAGGGAGACTGGGCCAGGAATCTCAGAGCTCCGACAGGAGTGTGCGGTGTCCGACTTCAGCCCGCAGCACAACTCTATTTATTGGAAGATGTTCGGAGGCAGAAAGATTTCTCATTTCCTGACATTTCTAGAAAGACATTTTTACAAATGGGGAGCCAGGATTAGAAGTCATCTTTTTTTCCCTTGTGATTCCAGAGGCTCATACATTTCACTGGCTCGTAACCATGGATCACTCAAAAGGCCAAACTGGCTTTATGAAAAGGGCTGCACAAATAGTTTACAGAATTTAAAAATAACATGACCTTACAATGCAAGACTAGCTACATTTGCTCAAGATTCTTGTTAGGCTTTCTTCCTTCTGTAGCAGTCCTGTCATGGGTGAATATTTGATAGTCTATCAAATATATATCAAATATATATATAGGAGCAAAGGACAACAGAATTGACCTGTTCTTGATTAGACTATAAACAAATAGGCTTTTATCTAGAATGAAGGCTACAACATAAAGTGTCCCTGAGGTGCCAGTTTATCCATGTAACAGTGTATGTGCATTTGCACAGGCACATACTGTGTTCACCACACAGTTTTGTCATTTTTCTTTGACTTGATGGTCCTTTTTTTTCCCAGTTAAATGGAACTTCACTAAAATAAAAAGTCCTATGCCCACATCATTTTCATGGACATACTGACCTGGGACAGACCATTTGTCCCTTATTAGTGGATATCTCCCTGTTAATAATATTCTCTAATATTTCATTTACTACAACAGATCCAGTGACAGGACGGGCTCAAAGCTGCACCAGAGGAGACTCAGACTGGGCATTAAGGAAGCATTTATTTGCCATGAGGGTGCTCAAATACTGGAACAGGCTTCCTAGAGAGGTGGTCAATGCCCCAAGCCTGTCAGTGTCTAAAAGACATTTGGACAATATCCTTAATACTATGCTTTGATTTGTGGCCACCCTGAGGTTGTCAGGCAGCTGGACTGGATAATCCTTTCCAACTGATGAATGCTAAATGACAAGACACAGAAAGTTTTCTACAGAAAGCTACTTCCATAACTTCCAGAGAATAAAAGTGAAATTATACTCTAGTATAAATATATTTACTCTTTGAAAAGGATGTACACAATGCTTTTCTCCAGCCTAGTTCCTTACTCTTTAGCACCAGTCAGTGCAGTGCTAGTTGTTCCTGGTTTTGGTGGGAAGGAGAGTTAACATTTTATAGGAGTTACTTAATGTGGCCTTGGCCTCTCACCTTATATACAACATCCCTGATCAATCAGGATTTTCCTTGTTGCTTCACACCTGGTGCTCCAGATTGGAAAGACTTGCAACATTCATTTGTTGTTTTCTTCTCCTCATTCCTACTTTTTTTTGTTTTTCCCCTCCTGTACACAGGGCTATGCACTAAAGCATTGGCTTTAATGTACAAATAGGTATGAATTAGACAGATACATATCTGAGGATGGAATTCTCTCCTTACAGAGCACAGCAAAGTCTTGCTATATGGATCTGTAATGTCATTTAGCGGGAATGAGGGAAAAGAGATGTGATTTTGACTGACTAAAAAATATTGTTATGGCTAGAGAGCCAAGAGTTTTGAAGAAGTAACTGATGCTGTCAGGACTTTAACCCAAGAACTCCAGTACTGCCTGTTCAGATACTATTGCTAGAACAGTGAGAAGCCTTTATGAGCAAGTCAGTTATAAACTGTATTATGCTCCATGGGGATGACAAACACTATATAAGGTTTTATACCTGGCAATGCAGGTATAAAATATATACCTGCAGAATCACAGAACAGGTCGGGTTGGAGGGGACCACAGTGGGTTATCTGACCCAACCTCCCTGCTCAAGCTGGGTCATCCCAGACCACATAGCACGGGATTGCATCCAGACTGTTCCATTCCCCCATTCTCTCTGGGAACGAGACTCCACACCCTCTCTGGGCAATTTATTCCTGTGCTTGGTCACGCTCGTAGTAAAGAAGTTCTTCCTTGTATTCAGGTGGAGCTTCCCGTGCATCAGTTCCTGCTCCCTGCCTCTTGTCCTATTGCTCAGCATCACTGAGCAGAGCTTGGAGCATCTTCTGTCACCTCCCTGCAGGTACTGACAGACACTGATGAGGTCCCTTCTCAGTCGTCTCTTCTTGAGGCTGAACAGGTCCAGGTCCCTCAGTTTTTCTTCATAAGAGAGATGCTCCAGTCCCTTAATCATCTCCATAACAGTCTGCTAGAGCTCCTCCAGGAGTTGCACGTCCTCTTGTCCTGAGGAGCTCAGAACTGGACACAGCAGTCCAGATGTGGCCTCACCAGGGCTGAATAAAGTGGCAGGATCACCTTCCTTGCCCTGCTGGCAAAGCTCTTCCTAAAGTAGCCCAGGACACCATTGGCCTTCCTGGTCCCCAGTGCACACTGCTGGCTCGTGGACAGCTTGCTGTCCACCAGGACCCCCAGGGCCTTTTCCACAGACCTACTTCCCAGGAGGTGAGCTCCCAGCCTGTGCTGGTCCCTGGGATTAATACATGCTGCTGTACTTCCACAAATACAGGCCTTCACACCAGCATGTTCCTTAGCAAAATCCCCAGAAATAGGTTTCTCTCCATAACAGCCTTAAAGAGAGTCTGTGCTTCGGACATGGGTTTTTATTGCACACCTTAAAAGAGGGCACCCGGCCCTGGCTGACATGAGCAGGACCAGCGCTGAGGCTTTGGGTACAATCAGGCTGCCCTTCCCCTGAAGATATTCTGCACTGTAATGTCCTCATCACTCATTTCGTTCTGACACCAAACAATGTTCAGCAGGACTTCAATTAATCAACCCATGGCAAGAAATCACTCTATGTCCAAAGGCAGAAGGGTCCAAGTTCTTCATTTATTTGAGCAAGGCAGGATCTCAAATACTGAACCATTTTGTCTGTTACATCTTCAGGAAAGACAAAGCAGGTGATCACTGAGGAAAACTAGGAAGCCCCGTCTTCACTGATAAGGCCAAGGCAGCAAAAGATCCTTTTCCTTTCTCAGAGTCAGGAGTGACAACATGGTACAGAACTATCAGAAAAAAAAAACCAACCAAACAAAACTCTCACATCTGTGGATTTCCTTGGCTTAGCTCCACAGGAGTCAAATCTGGGGCCTGAATATCTCAAATATACGTGAGGGTCTTTATGGCTACTTCAACTAAGAGCCCTAAACACAGGGTTTAGCGTTGAGAGCATTGACTTCATGAACAGATATGGTTATATCAGATTTTAGTAAAAGGAGCAATGAAAGCAGAGTAGCCCAAAGGTACATTGTTCTATTTCCTATACTGATTAAAGTAATTTAAATACTCAGCTTTCCGTCTTTATCCACTGCCATAAATAAAACAAAATCAATCTATTAATTTATTTTCAGTTCCTACGGATTCCATCATGCTACAAACCCTTATAACCAAATCAACCATAAACTATCACATCCAAGAGAATAAAATTGCACTAACCTGACAAAAATCCACAAGAGCTAAGTAAAACTGAGACGTTTTCATTTCATTACTCTGATCACAGAAGTCTCAACAACAGCATGTGCTTTGGAGGACTGGGAGAAGATGAGGAGTTGACTTATACAGGCTGTACATGATCAAGAAGAGCTTCAGTTTGTAATTTCTGACTTGAGGGAGGAAATATGGATTGAAAAATACAGAATATTGATGTAGTGGAAAGAGCATATCAACTGGTAGGCAGGGTAGACAGAAACATTGTACGGACACCATCCTCAAAAGGTGCTTTACCTAAGTGTTACCTCTTTCCCCTGACTGGGAGTCAGACAGTCATGCACTCCTGCAATGACATTTAACCTCTCCAGACAGCCAAATATACTCTCTCCTTCCCTTCAGGCCCTAAAAATCCCCCTGCAGCTGCAGCACCCTCAGGAGTGTGCTTTGAAGATTTTGGATGCTCATTTTGGGCACCATGGGTCTGATTTCCAGCATCAACAGCAGAAGAAATTGGTCTCAAGCCATGATTTGGAAAAGACTCGAACTTTTTATTCTGCTGATTCCTGTGAAGCTTAAAGCCTTCCTCCATACAACTTCCTGGCTTTGCCCTAGCCCTTCTCCTCTCCTGACCATTACCACAACACCTCATCCTGGGAAATACAGGTTTTTTCATCAGACTCTGCTCCTAGAACGTTTACGTGTGTGATCCAGCAGGTAGAACAGCAGTGCTGATATGCTGTGAACGCTGCCAGTTTTCTGTTTACCACCATCCTTTTATTATCAGCTTCCTAAAACAGGTGGGCTATGATTTCACAGGCATGAGAAGAGTCAATAACTGGGTGGGAGAGGCAGGAAAGGCTGCTGCTTCAGTAGCAAGAACCCAGAGGGAAACATAAAGGCAGAATATTGTGGAAGACATCTGGAAACCAGTGTTTAAGCATCAGCCCAGTACCAGCTATGAGCTGGGGCTATTCAGATTACCTTCTCTTGCCAATTCTGCCTTTTTTCAAGGAAAATGGGTTCCATGAGATGCAGCTAAAGACATGAGTAAATGTGTTTCAAGTTACTGTTTTCCTTCTGCTGGGACAGCATCCATTTTGATAACATCAGTCATTGTGCTCTCAAGGAAAGGTCCCTAAAAGCATTTTCATCCATCTTGCCAGTCAGCTAACATACACTCTCCAAATTTTCAAGGGGAACTGAGATTAATTTCATCTTTTCATTGCTTGCATCCCCTTGGAAAAGTCACAATGCAACGCATTTTACGTTTCTCAAAAAGGCAAATAAACAATTACTAAAAATCATCCAAGTAAAATAAGGAATGAGAAATTCCTTATGTTTTGACAGTCATGTCAAAAGCTAAGATGAACTTATAAGCTCATCACACTGGAAATACTGTGGTGTTATGCACTTCCTTTTCCCACCCTCCACATGCCTAAAATAACACCTATGAAAGGAAGACATGAGGGTGAGAATGTAGTGAAGAAATCGACCCTTTGTTTCTGAGCAACATTACAAATTAGCAAAATATTTTCAGTCCTTAATGGCTAAGCTTTAAAAGCAGGAAACTCTCTGGCACACAGCAAGTTTTGTGCCTGATTCCAGGCACTGACCCATCAAGAGATGCCACCGTCTGGAGAAGAAAGCGTGGCACTCTCTCCTGGCACGGCTGGCATGGCTTGTGGCTGAGTGACAGGCAGCTGTGCTGGCCATGTGCCAGCCAGGATGAATCCTCTTTTCGAAGGCCTCAGCACAGCAACTCTGGTTTTTAAGAGAAAAATAAACCCTGCAGGGTTAGGGACACGTCCAGGGTATGAAATAGTGTTCTTAGGTGCACATCCAAGCCTGCCTTTCTGCAGTGTTTTAGTCGGGGCAACCCTTTCCCTGGGGGTAGGGAGGTCCAGTCTCAGCAGAAATGTGGAAAAGCCCTGCCGATCCATTTTCTTCTTGTGCTGTGCCTAAAGCTCAGGGGGACACACAACAGCACCAAACCCAGCAGAACAGCTGAGGAAGAGGAGGTTTCACCACACCCACCTGTTAAGATACTCACCAGCTCCAAAGGTTCTTCACCACCACTTCCAGCACGCTGATGCTAATGACTATTAACACTCCACCCCCTACTCAGTCACAAAATTGTCAACACAATTAAACCTGTGTCAGAAAGGATGACCTGGCCCCCTGCATCCTCTGCATTCAAGGTAACTCCAAGCCCAGTTTCACTCCAAGCAGCATCCAGGGCATACCAGGCATCAGAATTCTTTGCAAAGAGCCATTCTGAACATCTGAGCCAAGAGAAAGAGAGTTCGACAGAAGTTCACGGCCTATTGGCCTCTGGAGTATTCCACAAGAGACAGAAATCCGTGGGAAATTGGGTTGATTAAGTGGCATTACATATTTATGGGGGTAGGATTTAAAGTAGTTTATTTAGAAGCTGTCTCAGGGTTTCTGTGTACTGACACTGTTAATTACAGCTATCATTACAACAGGGACTGTATTAGGTGATGCTAATGAATGAATACCTTTGTTTTGTAGGTGTGACTCACTGACTCTCATTTGCAAGAGGGGAGAGTGGCTGTATGGGGATCTCTAAGCCACAAGAAGACTTGTGGTGATACTGGTTGCAAGGAAATATTTTGACCTGAAATTGAGCCACAGATTTTATCACAGCCAATCTCTGAGAAGCAGGAGACTGACTGTGCATTACCTGCTCTGACTGGCTTTGCATCAGAATGGGAATTTCTCCTTCCTGACCAGATGCCTTCCTTTTGGGAGGTGAGGGCTGAGAATGCTGGTCACAGTATTCACAAAAAAAAAAAAAAATTCCTGAAGGAGATGAGAAGTTCTCATTAAGTTCCTCCTCAAAGCCCTCCACCAACTCCCTCTCCAGTGATGGGAAGAGGGGAAATACAAGTCAGACAGAAGCCTAGCAGGAGCAGGGCACAGGAACCAAGGTGAGTGAACTCAATGGGGAATCCAAGAGGAGTGATCTTCTGAGAACTGCAGTGACAGGAGCTCTGAGAAACAGCAGATACCTCAAACCTACAAGGAGGCAAACCTGGGACCTGGCAGCAAATATTTATTGACCAGGAGAAATCTAGACAAATCTACTACCATAAAGGTGGATGTGGAGAATGAATATCAAGATACTGACATAGGTGCCAAAGCATTGCTCGTTCAGACCTTGCAATTGTACTTGGATCTCCCTGTTCCCAATAGTATAGACACTCGAGATTGAAAGTCCTTTAAAAACATGACACCCAACCATTTTCCACAAAAAAATGTGCACACTCTGAGCAATGGTGAGTTCTGTTATAAAGAAGGACAAAAGACACCTTCATAAGGTACCAAATGAAACAATAAAGTCCTTTCAGTGCCCCTCAGAGCACCCGTAGAGCTCAAATTTATTTCTCAGTGTCACAGAGACCCTGGTCACTGCCACCCCAAACTGCTCACACAGCTAAGCAAACCACAGTCAACCTGTGCACTGGTCACTCTGCAGACATGCAAAGGTGAATGGAGGGACAGATAGATGTCAAATACAGAGTCGGGGTGAGCAATCAGTCACACTCACACCATGCATCATGTCCAGTCCTCACGCTGAACTTTAAAGAGAGCATTAAGAATGCAAGTGTCCTAAACAGAACTCCTTCGGTCATTACAGTAAAGCAAAAGAAACCTGACTTGATGTCAGTCCTGTGCAGGGAACAAAGTCTATCAGACTCTCAATAAACCCCAGCGTCTTCCAGATGACCCCATCACCAAGACAAAGTGCTTCATCCACCTCTTGGCAGTTTCCTGACTGGTTTTCTTTGCTCCTGCCCACATACAGCCCTTACTGATCACCTCTGATCATTTGCTAAGAAAGAATGGATTCTCATTGCATGGGGGGTCAATATCGTATGGTTCACAAAGAGGAGAAAATGGCAAAAGGATTGCTACTCTCCAAAGCACAGAATCACTGCCCTCCGCTCCTTACTCACCCAGCAAACAGCCCCTGGCCCCGCACTGAGAAGGGCACGGATGCCTTCCCGGTGTGCCAAGCTGACCAGGGTTCCTCCGGTTTCTTCCTTGTGGGACAGAGTCATCTAGTGGCTGAGCCCTGAAACACCGGGTAAAGCCACCACGCCGCAGTTAGGGATGTGTTGGTAGCTGAAATGGGACAGTGCTGCTGCTGAAGACATGGAGACAGGTTGGTACGAAGCCGCTCGACTATTAACTGTTCTGCTCAGGCTCACATGCCATAAAGCAAAATACAAACACGTGGTACCAGGAACAGCAGCCCCGGGGGAATCCTCCCACCCCCTGGTGCATGCCAGATGTTCAGGCAGTGTGCTGGGGAACACATGCACCACTAACCCCTAACAGCCTCCAAACTCCCAGGAATCAGTGGGTCAGCACCTCCTTGCATAAGCACAGTTCTGTCTTTGTACCTGACGACCTGTCACAGCTTAACGACATGAATAATCTCCTTCACCTCTGAAAGCTGCTCCAGCCATTCCAGCTGATGTCTGCTAGCTCTGCAAGCCAGTGTGTCACCTTCCCCTGGTCACATTGGTGGCACTGTTCAAGACTTTGCAGACATCCACTGCAGCCCTTTTCAGATGTCTCTTTCCCAGCCCAAATAGTCCTGTCCTGGCTACTTAGTCCTTGCATATAAGTCATTCCACAAAGTTGATGATATTTTTTTGGGCCTGATTAGTTGTCACGTGAAAAGGGCAGATTTCTTCAACCTTTAATGGGGGAAGATTTCCTTGATCCTTAGTGGTTTATTTGTCTGTCAGTGCCCCAGAAAAGCCGAGACCCTTGTTAGCAACCAGTCTGTCAGTGTCCCATTTTGGGGACCTTTCACTGAATGGTCCCACTGGGTCAGAGGGGGAATTCACTGCCCTTTTCAGGGGGCTGAGCCAACAGCATAAGGGAGACTCCTCAGCAGGTCTTCACCCTTTATTTAAGTGTGCTACCCACTGCCAGCAACTGCCAGTGCCTGTGAAGGACTCACACTAACAGTTTACAGAATAACACTTTTTATTAATATCAAATTGTGACAGGTTAAGGTTTGAACATTGCCAATGATAATATCTGACTGCAAAAACATATTTGAAGCAATATACAAACAAGCTCTAATCCCAGGAAAACTATTCAGCATGCATAGAGTATGGTTCTTACTCAATAGGCATCCCTATAAGAGGAGGAAACAGGTTCAGCCCATTCACTGATCCCAGCAGTTATAGTGGAGTCTTCTCTCACTTTTCCCCCATTCTCAATTTACTTTTATACCTCTTTATGTTTAGGTGGAGCTTGCGTGACTTTAGTCATAAATACCTTTGTTACTGATTGGTGTAAAATTCTATCACTTCACTTTTAAAGATACAGTCAAAAAAATATAGAGCACATGTCCAGTGAGGGGTGGTCTTACCTTGGAGGCAGGTAATTTTGGGATGGATTAATATTACAATCAGGCTTTAATGAACCAAGTTCATCTGAGGAAAACAACTTCACCACAGTTGTTGGCTTAGTAGCAGGACATCTTCTCTTATCTCCCTTGGTTGACAGATGCTATGTGGTCTTATCAACTGCAAAGTACCACTGAGTTGCTCTCCTGCAAGGATTTCCACAGAGCCAGAGCCTGGTCAAGGTGCCTCCTCTCCATTCCACCCTCCATTCCATCCCTGTAGCAGGTGCTTACTGTTGTGTGGGGAATCACGGTGGAGCCTTCCAACTACATTCCATCCAGGGAGAAGCACCTGCATTTTACCCTGTGATTCCCATATTATTAGAACTTCTGTTAGGATGTGAATAAAACTTCTCAGTTTCCTCTAATTTTTGCCCCAGCCATTTTCCCACATTAGTGTTAACTTGTTCCCCCACTTCTAGTTCTGCTATTCTGTTTGACATGAGATCAGGACTTAATGCAGTATCTGAGAGGCAGGTGAGCCATGGACATAGATATCAGCATTCTTAGTTTTGTGCCCTTTTCCCTTTCTAGTTTAAATTTCCTTTTTTTTTGCCTAGTGAGCAGTGTTTTCACAGAACCACCTACTGCAGCTCTGAGATCTGGGTAGGAATCACTTAGATCTGGTTGGGAATCACTAGCTCAAGGCCTCCCAGTATGTGTACAGAGTAAGGATTCTTTGTGTTGAATGCTTGGCTTCACACCTGGCTGCAATAAATGCAGGTAGGATACAGGTGAGCTGTGCTCCCCAGAAATACCATCAGTATAATCAACTAGCACAGTTCAGCTTCTGTGACCAACACCTAGGCTTTGATCTCTTCACAGAAGCTATTAAAAGAAAAACAATCAATGCCATCTGAAATCATGCTCATTGTGAATTAGAAAAAATAAAAAAACCCCCAATATTATAAGGTGCTTTTCTCCTCTTCTGGGTATCCTTCTAAAATGAAAAAAAATTCCAGTCATAATGCCAAGATATAACATGTGCTTTACCTTCCAAAACCAAGTCTACTTAACTTCAGAATGGCACTAAATCTTCAATCTTTTGATGTAGGTTCGAGGTTTTACTGAGATCAAATACATGGAGCTGTGGCTCTAATATTTAAGAATGGCAGAGTTTTTAGAATTATCACTGATCTATACATAGGAGTACCACTGAAACAACATCTGATATTCAGAATTGTTATTTTAAAAGAAGAAAAGGACATTTTAAATTTTGATCTTTTATACGTCCTAGGACACCCCAAACATCAATCTTAAACATGTAGTATCTTTAGCCAAGCTGCTGCTGAATAAATAATGTGTAAGAGAGGGTAATGAACACAGCTGGGAAGCCTCTCATTTCTACTCTGTGCTGTCTGAAGCAGGAACACAAAGAAGTCAGCACCAAAAAGGAACAGAATGAAGCAGAGATGAGGAGATAAACGCCACAACTTGGATGACATCTCTTAACTGGCCACAGAAATTTTGTATTGCAGTAGTTCTGTGAACATGTAGAGGCATGTTCAATTGCCTGGGGCAATTTTTTCACCCCATGAAACCTCTCCCACTGCCCAAGTGCTTTGCCTGTACATTTCTCCAGGATGTTTTCATACACAGTGAGGATGACCATGCTCTGGGGAGCACTTCCCCCCAGCCTCTCAAATCCCCTTTTTTAGCTGACAAGGCTATGAAGGACACCCTATCCTTGCTCAGTGCACTCACTCACATACAGCACACCTCCACCAAGGCAGAGTAAGCAACCACATTTATTATTATGGAGTTACCCTGCCAAGCCCATCTGGTCCACAGCGTGGAGTCTGCTCTCTGAGGTCAGTCTGACCCTGAGAGGAGGCTGTGGAGAGGGGGAGATGCCAAACCACCATTTTGGAAAGGCCACATTCAAGTCCACATCGACACTGCCCATGTCGGGCACCTGCTGCCTGGTGATGAGCCAGAGATGGCAGAACTGGCAGATGCTTGTAGCCGGGGAAGGACAGTGATCCCGGGAGGAGGCACCTCCTCTGAGCCAGGAGTTTTTGTGTATGCCTTCAGGCAGGATGCCAAGTAGTCTGCAGGCAGCTGTAACATCTGTCAGAGATTTGGGATTCACATCCTCACTGGAATGATGGGAGAGAAGACACCCAGGCATCTGGATGTTTTCTTCAGGGAGGACTGTGAAACATCCGTTCTATTCATGTAACCAGAGAACACACAGACATGCTACCAGTCCAGTAAGGACCACCAACAGCCAGGATCCTTATGCTCCTAAAATTCAGACAGGATTTGTCTTTCAGACAACACTGTGGAGCAGAAAATATCACACACTACTGTGTTCTCACAGGTAGAAAGATTTTGGGACCCTACTCAAACACTGATTGTGAGTCACTTCACAGACAGATTTTTCTAGGGCTGTGATGGGACTACTGGAGATTACTTTCTCACCATTTTCTCTGTGCACTCTCATGGCTGTGTCCACACAACATTCCTCTCTAGGTGTATTTTGAATAGATCTGCTTTAATAGTTTTTTTCCCCACTGAATGCAGTCTGACCCTTTTTCAGACAAAATAAACAAACAAGCTTGCCACCCCCAAACAAAGTGACTGGGATTGCAATGAGAACACAGGAGCAGCTTTCCTCTCGGGCTCATTTCCTTCCTTCATTCCCTATTCTGCATGGGCAGGTTACTAAGGATGAATCAGGAGTCACTCACCTGGGCTCTGGGTGACAGCCACACCCTGGATTTCTGGACTCCTCCTGGGCAGCAACAGGTGCATCTAAGGCTAAGTGACCATGACCGCTCAGAAAATAACATCCTGAAAACATAACTCCTTGGCAGAATGGTGAAGAGAACAGGTAGGATAATTTGGGAGAAGCATCGTTGTCTCCAAATGATCTGGAAAAAAACAATTGGAGGAACCAAAGCCAAAAGATGCTGAATGGTGTGCTTTATGCTGGAAGTTAATACTGACCTGTGCCTGAGGGAAGGAGGGCAGTGAATATTGTTTTGACCTGCAGATGAAAGGGAAGACTATAATACAGGGCTGTGAATCTGGCTGTAAGCAGAAGACCCCACATAAATTTTGCTGATGCCAGAGCTGCCTGTCTGAATACTAAAGCTGCACAGTCCATCTCCTTGCCTTGAATGCAAAGCAATGTTGACATGATTGAAATTCACTAAACAAGGAACAGCTGAGTGAAAAAATGAACTGAAAGCAAACATAATTTGGATTCCCTCTTTTCTGTTTGTGCCTCACCATCTCCTGAAATATTTTTTTTTCCTTCAAGCTCTGATTTTACTTATTATAATAAGGAATGGATGTATGAATAGAAAAGGGGAGCTGAGCACAGCATTACAGCAGGCAGAAAGGCAGCAAGGCCTAGATGCAGAAATACAGCACAAAAGGACAATAGAGCCCAGTGAATGCTTCCTGGTAGCCAAAGGTACAGAGGATATGGGTGGCTACACAGGGTCACACCGTCCCAGGATGACAGCAGGGAGATCCCCAACACTAGAGCAGCACAGCTATGTTGTATTTGGGATGAACAACACTGCTCAGGTCTCTAAGTCGTGGAGACCTACTCTCTTCATGAGCAATATGTGGCTCAGAGACCACAGGTGAGATGCAGCAGCTCAGCAGGGCACAGTGAGGAAGAGCCCCTGTCCCCCATCCTCAAGACCCCAAAATCTCCAG
>WEIV01006916.1:2739-17351 GCA_013390005.1 Calyptomena viridis
CTCTCAGCATTTGATTCAATGTTGACTGCTTCTGACTTATGACTTAAATGATGTCTTTTTTTTTTTCCCTTCAGTGTTTCCCATTGTGACATAATCTTTGACAACTTTTCCATATTGATAAATGGTGGATCTCACTCTCCTGTGACATGTCTGCAAGGGACATGGCTCTGATTTTTAGTACCTGATTCCTGTCATCTCCAACATTAAATGTTTCAGGATGTTCCACACCCTTGTGTGGAACAGAACTCTGGTGGGAATATTCCCCAGATTGTGGCTGTAAGGTTTGTAGGGTTCTTCAGCTCCCACATGAAGTTACAGGATATTTTTTTCTTTGCATTAACGCGTTTGCTGGAAAAGGCTTGTTTATAGTAATAGGAGGCTATTTCGAAAATGGGCATTTTCAAAACAGAGAAATACTTCTAATTAAATGTGGGAACAGGATAGGTTGGTTGCCTTTTGTTTTCCTGTGTTATCTTGTGCTTAGTATTTATGGCTAAATCTCAAACAGTAGACCTGGTGATGTTTTTGGGTTTTGAGACAAGATGTGTCTTTCAGACAGGGTTCTAACCTCATCTCTTTCCAAAGTCTGGCACACAACTGCTTCTTTCTTGCAACCCTGGCCAGTCTGCTGATTTTTGTGATAAAGCAACTAGAGCATGCATGCTAAAAGGAGTTCCTATTGAGTGGTTCTGCTAGATCTTCTGCCATGTTCTGGATTATAGCAGTATGCCCACTGCTAGACATGGCTTTTGTTAATGCTCAACCACATTAAATATGATTCAGTATGTTGTTCTTAGTTTCTTTCACTGATATGCAATGTGTGTGGATAGGTAGGGTTGCTGATTAACATCGAAAAATGAAAAAAAAAAGTGAAAATGAATTAATTAGGAAATTATTATTCTATTGTAACACAACTGTAGCCTATGTTTCTCTATTGAATTTATTTCTGACAATTCACTCTGTGTAGTGTGGATTTAATACTTACAAAATATGATTGCAGGAAGAAACTGAGTTTCTTTTCTGCGTTTTGTAATGGGATTCTTTTGTCAACTCATTTGAGTATGACAGAAGGTCTGATGGTCAACCATAGCAGTTCTCATGAAAGAGTGCAGGATGATGCCCTTAAAAGCTATCTTTGGTACATGTGAACGTAATATTTCAACATTCTCTAAACATGCATCAAATATGTCTTGAATTTCATATTCTTTGCTGCATAGAGTCAGACATCAAGCAGGCAGGTAATAACTAGGACGGAGCTACAACAAAAACTTGTTTTATGGCTATCCTTAGAGTTAGACATTTTTTCTCATTACTGGTAACACAAAGTAAACGGTATAAAGCCTTCATGTGGGCACATTTAGAGTAGGGTAGCTAAGCTCAGATCAGGCAAAATAGAAACCTGAAGTGTGGCTTTGCAAGGAGTTCTGGCCATGGTAACACTGCATTTTGCAAAGTATTTGAGCTGCTCCACTCACCTCAGGCATTTCACCTGTGATGTTTTACATCCAGTGCAGCTCTGTGCAGAGGTGCTGACATGGTCAGTGGTGCCTGTCCTCTCTCTGACTCCTGGCTGCCATTCCTGAAGTAGCTTTTTTAGCAGTAGTTTGGGTCTTGATCTTCCCCATAGTCCTTCACAGCATGCAGGGATGTGCAATATCATCTTCCTTACACATGGTTGTCTTTGGGATATAGAAATAATACAGATATTGTGCACACTTCCTTCCTGGGACATGCAAAAGGCCAGTCTCCTATTTCTGCACAAGAGAACTCTCATTAAAAAGAAGTACCTACTGTAGTAGAGTTGTGCTCTAGTCTTCTTGTTTGAGTTCTTTTCTGTGGTAATCTTTGGCAGTGTAAATGTTGGTATTTTCTCAAGAGATGCCCTCCCACTGTAAAGAGCACATTTTGTAGCCTTTGCTTACTTTGGGTCACCTCAAAAGCACAGGCAAAATATTTATGCAAGTAAAAATGCACTAAGTATTCTGTGCTAATCTGAATGGCACACTGGCAGAACAGGATCAGCTCTTTAGTTTGCCATCATCTTTTCATGCATATTTAGACAAAGTACATGTCTGCTTCCTGTGCAGTCTGCAAACACTTCAGAACAGAAGCTATCTCTAGCTATCTCTTTCTGCAGGACAAATGGCAGTGAAGCCCAGATTTCAGCTTTGTCTTCTGGAAAATGTTTTCAAAATGGCTTTGTGGCAGCTCTCTAGACCTACATTTCAGCATCAAGAGTCAAAGATACAGATGAACATTGTGGTCTCATTTTAGTCCTATTTCTATCTAGGCTTTGCTAATGCATGGTTGTAGTTGAAAAGCAAGGGCTTCTGTGGTCGGAATAGAACTGGAGTGTTCTTGAGAGATACGTAGGGAATTACAAGATCTGAATTTATTATTTTCCTCTTGCTCAAACTGAAAATGCAAAAATAATAGACTCAAACTACTTGCGAGACATCATGGTCATACCTTTTCTGGAGAATAAATGGTGTCTTCTTTCAATTTGATTAGATAAAATAATCTTTATTCTTGTTGAAATAGTAGTGTAACGCAGGAGTCCAGGAAGGGACTAAAATCTTGGAGTGGTAGATGGTGCACAGATCTGGAAGTAGGTTGGGGTTTGTGTAAGCCAGGTGCCTACAGATCTGGTCCTCATGGGGTAACAACAAAGCTGTGCTGTTTAGCAACAAAAGCAGCGATCATGGCTAATCAGCAGTATAAGCATTGTTTCACCCAGTAGGAGAGTTTCCATTTTTCCCTAGATATAGGATGAAATAGTTCAGAAGCCTCCTTCTGTCAATATCTTTCTGCAGGCCAGAGATTTAAGATGCTGGGTGAACTGGAGCAGAGAGACAGAGCTGTGGGTCGTCAGTACAAGGAAACTCCTCTCCATGTGCACATGTAATCATCCCAGGGAGCTCTTCATCGACACCCTTGTCTTCCTGTTCTGCTGAGAACTGCTTTTACAGGATCTGCTGGAAGCTGCCACTAAAGAGTAGATTAATTTTCTTTGATATTGGTGGTTTGCATGTCAAGTAAACAAGTGTAAAATCTCATGTAGGTGGAAGTATTTTAGAATATGGCTTTGGAAATCTCTAAGGGAAAAATCAAAGCATAGGAGACTTCCACCTAATGTGAAATGTTGTTGAATGTTTTGATATGCTCAGTGCTTTTACAGATTTAAGAAATCAACAGCAACACAAAACCACCACTCTCAGAGTGAAAAATTTTAAGTATAGTACATGGTTAACACACTTACAAATGGCTCTGGTAGGATCTACCCCCAACTCTTGTTTCACTTGGGCCTTTCTTTTTGTTTGCAAAGACTGAAAGGATGAGATGACAGCTTTTCTGATGGCCCTGTTAATACTTTTCATTAACAAGGAAAGGGGAAGGGAATAATTCTCTGCAATAATATTGACTTCTTATGTGATCTTGGGTAAGTCACTGGATTATTGTGCGCTCAGCTTCCTGAAGAAGAGAACAATACTATTTCTGTGCCTTGCACAGGTGTTACGACTGTTGGTGTGAATAAAGGATATTTTGTTTTTCATGGGTTGAACCAGTACAGAATATTTCTAGGTCTCTTAAAAAAAAAAAAGGAAAGAAAGAAAGAGTATGTCCAGTCAGTCAGCATGCTTTGACCAGCATATACTGAGTTGTCCCATAATGCTGTATAAATCTGAGGGGGAGGGAGTTTGTTTGTTTGTTTTAAATTTTAGGTGAATTTTTAAACAAAAACTGCCCTTCTGAAGTAAAAAAATTTTCTTTAGAAAATATTGAAGAAAAATTATTTTTTACATTTCAGACAGTGAAACCCATAGCATTTCTGAAATAGCTCTGTCAGAAGAAAAAGCCAAACAGCTACTCTGATATGTTCAATTACCTCCTGCTCCACCCCTCATTTTTTTTTTTCAGCCTAACCTCTGTGTGTTATTATAACAGTAAAATTCTTTGAAACATGTTGTGTCCAACTTACAGACCAAGGTGCATAAAAGAAAGCTGAGGTGACTTTAAAGTACCTTTGCAGCCTTGGACTCCAGTCTGATGTATAGATATTTGTATTTGTGTGTCTCCTCTCCTGGGGCTTCACAAGGAATCACAAGAAGGACCACATTTCTTCCATGTTAAATTTCAGTACTGAAACACTTTTCTCGAGTCCTGGCCTTGGTGCATGTTGTTATTCCAATGAGTATTTAGAGCACTTCAGAAGACAACTGCTGAGCTCTTTTCTGTAATGTTTGACTGTGGCCTGGCAGGAAATGCCTGTTCTGTCCCTGGGTGCAGATCACCACCTGCTACAGACCCTTCCCCCAGCAGTACCTACACCACCAGCTTTTCCAAAAGCTTGTAGATGCCTTGATTTGGAGTTATGGAGTTAGGAAGACTGCAGTCAGGTAGTTGAACAAAAATTCCCACTGATCAAGTCATGAACACCAATAAAAACGCTGTTATCAGTTTGTCTGATAACGATTAGTGCTTGCATGATTTTCTGAATGTCTTGATGACAGTTTTCCAAATTTTAAATGCAATTTTTTATGGAGGAATAAGCACACTTACTTCATCAGGTCTTAAGAAAGCCAAACCCAAAACCTCATTCAGAAATTCATCACTTGTCTACCTTCTTTCTTCCTGTAAAGGGACTTAAAAAATATTTTTTATGTTAATTAGCTACCTCCTGAAACTTGTTAGAACAGGACAGAAAGCAAATTTCCCTTTTAGTGAGGAATCCTCTGATTGTACATTTAATACTAAACTACAGTTTATAAATATGAAAAAACCACAAAACTCCAGACTGCTTAAGACACAATTATTAATGTAACTAAGCAAGGCAAGAACAGCATCCAAAGAATTCATGTTTGAAGTAATAGATAATCCTGTAATTGCTACTTCTTGGTAAAATTCTGAGTATGCGAGAGGGAGCCTTTAGTTTAAAATGGCACATACACATCAAAGATGCTTTTCTTGTCTTTCATACAGCTTTCTTTCAAGTAAAGAAACACCCACACAGAAGAGGAAAAAACTGTTCTGTTGTATTCTAAAGTCAGTTCATTTCTACTCAGAGTAAATGCTGGGTTTTGGCAGCCCACAGATGGAAATGTGTTTAAAACTGTAAAGGTGAATTGCTGCCACAGCAAGGACTGGAAGTGGATGTCAGCATGAGAGAATTATTGTCTCTTTTTTTTTTTGTGACTGGTTCTTTGCTGAAGGATTTTGGACTAGCCATTGCCAAAGCTTAAAGCAACGTTTGTTTCCTTCAGTTGCTGATCTGCATAAAAGCATCATGCAAAGAAAATTTGCCTTAGTGTGGATGAGAGCATATTGCAGGTTTCAGAACTAAAGCTGGGATCCTGACTCCCACATACGCAGAGGCTGCTTGCAAAGCTGTCTGATCAGCTTTCCTAAGAGTGGTAACTTCACTATTTTGAGCTAATCAGGGAGGTAGAAGATGTCAAGAAGCTGCTGCTGTGAGGATTTTTCTCCCACCCTGATTAGCCAAGACTTGAACGTCACCTGTACCACAACTATTGTCTTAGAAATTAAGCAATCATGTTGTAATAGAAATCTGTCTACTAACTCACATACACAATATAATAGAGGCCAGCCTACATATATGATTTTGTATTCTCCTATATAATTCCACTTCAGGGTATGCAACAGCATTTTCACCTCTACAAAATTTTGGAAAACATTTATAAGTGTTCTGTTGATTTGAATTTCCCTAGGACTTTTCTATAAATGTCTGGCAGGAGCTGGTGTAAATTTGGTGTACCCTGAACTGTAATTGCTTACTTTTAACATAACTGTGGTGGATTGAGCCAGGTGCCCTCCAAAGCTGCTCCATCACTCCCCTCTTCAGTTGTGCAGGGGAGAGAAAATATAAAGCAGACCTCTTGGCTCAAAATATGGGCAGAGAGAGATCACTCACCAATTACTGTCATGGGCAAAACAGGCTGGACCTGAGCAAAATTAGTTTTATTTACTGCCAATCAAGGGGAAAATTAGTTTAATCTATTGCCAATCAAATCAGAGCAGGATAAAGAGAATTTAAAACTAAATCTTACAAACACCTTCACCCATCTTTCCCTACTTCCCAGGCTCAACTTCACTCGCAAATTCCCACCAGAAGCACAGAGGAATGGGACATGGAGGCTGCAGTCTGTTCATCATACATTATCTCTACCACTCCCTCCTCAGTTGGGAGGATTCCTTACAGTCCTCCATGAATTTCTGCGAAGTGAGTCCTTCCTACAGGCTGCAGTTCTCCATGACCTGCTCCAGCGTGAGTCCCTTCCTATTCCACAGAATGCAGTCCTTCAGAAATAGACTGCTGCAGTGTGAGTTCCCTGTGAGGTCACAAGTTCTGCCAGAAAACCTGCTCCTTTGTGGTCTCCTCTCTCCATGGGGCCACAGGTCCTGCTGGGAGCCTGCTCTATTCCAGGCTTCCCACAGGTTCACAGCCTCCTTTACACTCATCCACTGTGGACCTCCATGGGCTGCAGGGGAATCGCTGCTCTGGTGCCTGTAGCACCTCTTTCCCCCTTCTTCTTCACTGACCTTGACATCTGCCGAGCTGTTTTGCTCACATTTACTCACTCCATCTGGTAGCAATTGCTCTTGTACAGCAACTTTTTCTCCTTCATGTTATCCTAGAAGTGCTACTACTGTTGTCGGTGTCCCCAGCCTTAGCCAGTGGCGGGTCTGTGTTGGAGCCAGCTGGCATTGGCTCCAGTGAACATGGGGGAAACTTCTGGCAGCTCCCCTGTTACCAAACTGGCCACACAAATCCAATGCACTAAGTGTCATTGCTGTCTCTGCTAAAGAGCCTCTTCTGAATTCCTGAGAAAGGTCCATCAGAACTGTGGTAATGACCTGCTTTCTTGCAGTTGATATTGAATATAAATCTTTTGTATAATGATATTTGTTTCTGCTACTGCCCACCTTTTTTTGTCTTTCAATTTTAAGATTGTCATGACATGGATGGCGTTTTTTTTAAAGTGTGTCGCTTCCTTCTACTTGATGTTCCTTGCTACTACTATAGTATGGGTGACAGTATGTGACATGTTTTAATCCCAAAGATATGGCCCATTTAACTTTAAAAGGCATCTGTTGCTTTGTTGTTTTGTTGTTTTGTTGTTTGTTTGTTTGTTTTTTTTTTTTTTGCCTGTGCTGGGCATAGATACCAGCACTTCATGTCCTTTAAGATTTTATTCTCTTGTTTTCTAGCAGTGCTAAAAACCATGGAGCTTTTATGGAGCACTGGCAATATGCATGAAGTGTTTGGTCAGTAGTCTCCCTGACTGGCTAAAACTTATTTCCAAACTCTTCTTTTCATTGATCATTTCTGGAAAAGAGGGAACAGCATGGCAGGTTGGGAGGGCACCTTCTGGTTCTCCTGCAGCACCACCAAGTGATTGGAAGCAGGAGCTGCTCAGAGGTGATGGAGACACTGGAGCTGCACCTCTCTTAGTAAATCACAAGCCACAGTAAGCTGCAAAACCTCCAAGGGCAGTAAGTAACTAAAGAAACCCAGCTGATTGTGTATATCTGATTTGGATATAAGGACACTGTGTAAGGAGGCTTAAAAGCAAACAGTATAACTGGCATAACTCATCCTGTTAAAATTAAGAGGAGTTTTATCATGCGTTTATAATGGCAGTGGAGCTTAGCCAGAGCTGGGGGCTATAGAACAGGATCCTACTAAGCAATGCATTAGAAGACCAGTATTTCTTAGTGGTGGTTTTCTTGTGGTTATAAACCTTGTTGCCAACAAGTGAGACTTTTTCCAGATTGGAGTTTGTTCTATGTGCAAACTCTTTCTTCCCAAGCTGTTCATGCTGTCATGTGTGCCATCAGAGTGCACTGCTGGATAGATAGCAAAAATCTTTTTCAAGGAAAAGTTGAGTGCTTGTGAAAAATTGAGTGTGACCCCATGCTTCAAACACACAGTCCTGTTGTCATAGATATCAGAGTGAGGGAAAACACAAGGATTTAGAAAGGGAACAGAAATATTTATTTTGCTGTAAAAAGTGACCTTGGAAATGTGCATATCAACTAACCAGCATCTGCCAAGAAGTTATTCTACAAATGGCAAACTAAAGAGCTTGCAGGAAAGTACTTTTGTCTTTCTGAAAGAAATGGCTGGATGCCCGCTTGAACACTATATCTCCACCAAAAATGTGTATTTTTGAAAATCTTTTATCAGATATACCAAGATGAAATTAGACTTGAGAAAAAATGCTATTGAGAGACAAGGGAAATTGGAAATAAGAAACTCCACAGTTGCAAATGCTAGTTTAATTCATTTCTTGTGAGCCTGCTGAGAAAGAACAGAGCTCTTACACCTCTTAAATGTTTTCATAACCCTTCCAATATTCAGCTTGAGTAAGAGAGGGCTGTGGACATTCACTGCATGTCAAGTGTAAGACAAAGAGTCTGAAGGATCAGAGCTCATTCTGGAGCACCTAACCCAGAGCTTTGGGCAATAATAGAACTGACCCTTGACAGGATGAGCCTGTATATACTGAATAATTAGGCATAGTTATCCTCAATAATTTAGTTATGCATGTTTTTTTTGTTACAGCTTGGTTGAGCTTTCTGTTAGAAATAAATTTCAGGAACTTTATTTCTCAGGAACAAGAAGTTAAAAAGGAGGCAAATGGGACAGATAATCTTGAGACTGATAGGTGCCCCAGGGAAATGGAAAAAGGAGGAAGAGACATTAAAGTGAATCGTGATGTCTCAGGTTATGTGATTTTTGGTCCATCCATTTTAAGCAAAGCAAATGTTTCCTAAAGGCCAAACTATACTGTTACGTACACGATCAACAGGACTTAGCTTTATGTACATAGCTTACTTTTTAGCTTACTTGTTTTCCCTTAAAATATTTTTGTCCTCAATCTGTTTCTCAGGAAAAGGAGGAGGAAATCTTCCGCATTTATTAAATCACTAGATGGGATAGTATTGTCTTAATTCTGAGGGATGCTAACTGCTTATCCTGGATTGCTGATCACAGGTTGATGCCTTGTGATCACAGTACACAACTTGATAGATTCAACTCTATCAATCACCACGGTAAGTAGGCCAAGCACAAATTCCACCTTATTTTCTCACACAGAGTTTTGCCTTAATTTCTTTTTATGTGAAGGACGCACGAAAGCTGGAAGGTCTGTTGAACGCTATTGATTTTCCTTGTATTTCTCTTTTAGCCTCAGTATCCTGAAAAAACAGCTTGATGTTGCCAGCTTCAGTCCATTCACATTTTTAACCCTGGAGCCTCCTTAACCAACCACAATTATTATTATTATGCCAGTAGTTGATAACTGATTCTGTAACATTCTCCTAATATTTTCCAGATCAGGTTAAAGATTTGGAAAAAAAAAAAGTGCCACATCTACGTGTATTTTTGAACTCTTCCAGGGATTATGATTTCAACACTTTCCTGGGCAGCCAATTCCATTGCCTGACAACCCTTCAGTGAAGAAATTTTTCCTAATATCTATTCTAAATCCCACTGATTAAACTTGAGGCCATTTCCTCTTGTGCTATCACTTGTAGCTTGGGAGATGAGACCAACCCTCACCTGGCTACACTCTCCTTTCAGGTGGTTGTAGAGAGCGATAAGATTTTCCCTGAACCTCCTTTTCTCCAGGCTAAACAGCCCCAGCTCTCTCAGCTGCTCTTCCTTGGGCTTATTCTCTAGACCCTTCACCACCTCCGTTGCCCTTGCCTGGACACACTCCAGCACCTCAATGTCCTTCTTGTAGTGAGGGGCCCAAAACCGAACACAGAACTTGAGGTGAGGCCTCACCAGTGCTGAGTACAGGGGGACAGTCACACCCTTATCCTGCTGGCCACCCTATTTCTGGTGGTGGATGTCATTTTGGTTGTCTCTTCACTATTAGAGCCATAGGTAGTTCTCTGATTCCCTGAAATGCAGATTGCAGTTGCAGACTCTGGTCTCTCTTTTTCTACAGCCTGAGGGAGTCTTTGCTGGTGCAAGGGACTCTTTGTTGGAGCTGGCAGCAATATGGTGGCATTATAAACAAATGATCAGCAAAGAAAACCTTTATTTCCTCATTCCCCAAAAGGGAAAACCACAGTGAAAGGATAAAAACCTGTTGATACCTTATGACACCAACATCTGCGTAATTTTACAAAGAACTTGTTGTAGATGGAACAAATGTTACTTTGCTGTAAAAGAAAAGGACTGGAATGAGATGAAGATTTCTTTGAAGATTTCTGAGCCATGAAAGTTAAAACTATTCTGTGGGAATGGCTTTACACACAGTGCAGGTATCGTTCTGCTGCAGAGATTGATGCTACCTGGCTTCATCTACTCAGTCCAGCAGCTTGCTGTCCTGCAATTTGCACTGGTTGAATTATGCAGTTTGTTTTCTCCTTGCTTAATTTTTCAAGTGGGGCTTTGGGTTTGCAAGCAAACAAAAAAAACCCCTTTCCTTTTTTTTGCTCCTTTTCTTCATGCTGGACAGCTTTCTGTCAGGTGTCCTAGCTGGATGATAAAGAAAGACAGTAGGATTACTATGCATTTAACCTCATACTAGCCAGGCATGAAAAAGCATGTAGGAGAGGTTTAGCTGACTTTTGAATATGCTACACAGTCAAACCTTCTCAAAACCAAAGACAGCCAGGACAAAATATCTCTGGCCTTGAATCCTGATCATTAGTGTAAAACATGAGAGTTTGGCTGTGAAAACTAAGGTGAACTTAGCAGAAACTTTTGATGGATGTCAATGGCCTTTGTAAGGAGTGTGAAGTGTCACTCTTCCCTAACTCACAGCTCTTGTTATGATTACAGAGTTCATTTAATTTGAGTTAGTAGTGGAGTGGTTAATGGGTTCTAAGATATGAAGGAAATTTGACTTGGGTTCCTAAATTCATTGTAAAGCTGGTAGCACGAGCTACTTTTCTAACCTCATGTTGTCATCTTCAAGCAAATTTGTTTATGCAAGTAATTTATTAAAGATAAGTAATAAAACTAGAAGAATGCTTCATTCTATAAAGAGAATTCAGTTTGTGCCTGCACAACTGCTGCTTTTTTTTTCAAAATTCATGTTCTTATAGGCTTCAGTTCCTCACTACTCACTTTAGAAGTGTTTGCATATGTAATAATGTAGAGTGTATATGCCAGAAAGCTTGGTATCTAAATTCCTGGCCATTTTGTCTATTCGTCTTCCAAGACAGGGTGCATTCTCACCACAAAATGCTGCTGTGTCTTTTTGTGTTTAAGGAAATAACCTATATGATAGCACAAATATCTCCAGTCTAGCTCAACCAAGCGGTGCAGGTACTATTAAAAATTTGATTATGCCAACATAGACTGCATGTTCTGAGAAATTCATATTTACCACTTTCCTGGGATATTTTTCTGCTGGTGCTGCCATACCATGATCCCTCTATAGACATTTAGGTACATTTCCATTGTGGTGCTGCAGTCAAAACAGTAACCACATCTTAGTTCTGTGCTTGAATCTGTCTTTATCTCTTGTCTCCCTATTTCCATTTCTATGTGTTTAAATATATGAAGTTAAAATAAAAGTCTTTCTGGAATAGATGGCAAATAATTGGCTTCAGCTTCTTTCCTCTTTCCTTTCCCCACTCAACCCACCTGGGCCTATGTTTATTGAACTCCATACATTGTCAAGACAGTATTTGTAAATGGAATTTAACTGTAGGTGAGCAGTACAAATGTAATAATATTACACAACTCTTGTTTAATTTTGAAAGCTCCATCCTCTGCAACAGCGCTTATAATGGACGGTTCAAGTTGAATTATCCATTATTGCTCCCAAAGTTTACAATTAAACTATCGATCAAAACTGGCAGAAAATTTTCAAGCAGTCTGGGTGTGTACCACGCTTGTTTTAGATGCAGGCTGAGGGAGAGAAAGCCAGAAGCAGCCTTCAGCTAATCCTCTTAGTGCTAACTGTCCTGGATGCAGCAGTGATTATGTATCGTGCTTATACAGTTTTAATAGTGCAGGTCCTATGCAATTTGCGACCTCTATTTCTGACTAGAAAGATTGGAGCTTAACAGGTTTGGATCCACAGGGAACCAGCTTCAGCTTTTAGGCTTCTTCAGACACTGCAGAATGCATCTTTTCTGGGGAATTCCACAATAAAATGACTGTTATTTATCATTACAAACCTCTTTATCATTTAGTCAATAAAAGGCCTCTCTCTCTCACTTTTTTTTTTTCCATGGTGTGCTCAGAGTCAGAAATCTGTATTAGTCTCCCCTGGCCTGAAGGCAAGAGATGTCAAATGCTAAATCATGATCTGCCCTGGCTTTCTGGCTAAATTGTGTATGAAGGCCTGAGGCAAAAAGGTGCACATGCTCATTATTTGAAACAGAATGATTTTTTCCCCCTTTCTTTCCTTTTTTTTAAAATACATATTGAGACATATATGGTAACACACATACAGTAAGCTTCTGAAAAGTATCAAACCTGAAACAAACCAGCCAGAGCTAAATATGTCAAATATATATGCTTGCAGATTGGGAAATAGGAGAGGGATTGTCAAGAAAAATCAGATGATCTTCCCCTTTTGAACTTTTTGTTAGCAGTGGGGAAAAAAGTGTTAGGAGTTGACAGCAAGGTGACAGATGTGGTAAATAATGCATCTGGTGAATTCACCCCCGGTTTGGTTTTTTTTTGAGAGGGGAGGAGATATTTGAAATTAATCTTAGTTTGAAATTGGTCAGAAAACCCTCATGGAAACATATTTTAAAGCCTGCGATTGTTTTGCAAACTGTTTTGTTTGTGTTTTCATCTACTTATTTGTTTGCAGTTTGTGATAGATCACCTTACTTAGAGGGCATTGTTACTACTCCAGGTCGACAAAGAGACTTTTGTGAAGAGGTTTTAGGATAGTCATCCCTTGGGCAAATTTTTGTGTGAACATATTTGCATATATATATATCAAAGTCTCTCAGTTCTGTAAGTATTCTTGTGAGGGAGGTATCATGTGTAGCAAAATATAGGTGCAAAACTTATTTAAACGGTCATGCTTGCCTTTGAAGCAGATTTAATTTTTTTGTTTATTTATTTTGACACTAGGGAAATGTTCAGAAATGTAGTTTTACAGTATTTGTTCAGCAGAAGGTGACAAGAAACTTCCATAAAATCGTATTAAACTTTGCTATTTCCACATTGTGAACTAGAGTTTCAAATGCTGCCATGAAACCTGGGGAGCTCCTCTAGAGAATCTAAACAATGTATGTATTATTTTTAGTGCTCAATATTTTCTCCATTTAATGACAAAGCATTCTACATATTTATGCTGACCACCTGCTCTTGGTTTAAGCATGAAAGGGACCACAACTTGGAGAAGAGAAAAGGCTTATGTGTAACGGGGGCATTATGTTCAGCCAGAAAAATTTTTGGCATTGGAATTTTGATGTATATTCCACAAAACTGGTTTTATTCAAGTGCTTCATTTCTCGTTACGAATGCTGGGAATTAGCTGAGGTTGCTCAAATTCAGATATTCTCTTTCTGAAGGTTTCAGGGAAATGATATAATTAGATCAAAGTTTTCAGGGAAGACTTCTCAATGGGATGACAAGTTACTTGCTGATATCTTCGCCTAAAAAAGCCAACTGTGAGCTCAACATCTTTTGAGCAGTTCAATTTCCAGTTTTCAATGAAGGGCTTTAGTATTAGATATATCTTAAATATAAATTGGTTTGGTTTAAAATGTCACTGATTTATTAGAGCTGTTCTAATATGTAATTTTTTAGTCTGCATTGTCAGTGTGATTTTTCCAAATTTAAAATAATGCATTTTGAGAATCCTTATACCCAGGTCTTTGTAGTCAGATAAAAAATGAGGCTGCTCTGTACACATCACTGGTTCTGTATTTCTTCCACAGAAAATGATGTCCTGTTGAAATTACTTGAGCTCTTCCCCAGCTGTCACATATATGAAAGTGAAATTAAGAAAAGGACTATGGTTTTCAAAACCTAATATGGTTCCTGCTAGTTTGTAAAGTTCAATTAAAACTGTCTTTATGAATTAAAATCCAAAAATGGTGCCTGACATTGATCACAACATAAGTGAGTGAAATAAATTGATGTGTTCATGTTTGTCTTATTAAAAAACAAACAAAACCAACAGACCAATATAAAATAGAAATTCCACACATGAACTTTTCAGCAATTTCACCTTTCCCTTTGCATTATAGTAGAGCTTACTAGAAAAGAAAAGTCCTTATTAAGCACAAAACTTCAGAAATGTTAAGAGGACTCATGTAGGTTTTAACAGAATCTGCTGAATTCTTCTGTTTAAGGGCAACATAGTTCTATGTCCTTTCTTTCCTTCTTTTCATTCTCTGGTGCTTTCTCACAAAGGCACCAGAGAAATCACATACCCTTTTTCTGTATACACTTTGAGTTGTTCAGTAAAGTTCTCCTTGAACGTCAAGTAAATGCAGAATTTCAGAGTAATACTTGTTTCCTCAACTTTATTACAGGATTCCCATGGCTGTTCATCAATTCAAATCAATCTGGTTGATTTTTTCTTCTTCTTTTTTTTTTTAATCCATCTGTTGGAAAGGGCACCTATTTCCAACCAATGCATTGGACATATTTG
>WEIV01006917.1:4774-21326 GCA_013390005.1 Calyptomena viridis
TGAAAAACTCTACTTTTGTGCAGAGACTAGATAACTCTGAGATGGGAGGAAATAGGATCACTTTGGCATGCAGGCAATGTGAGCTGGTGGTTTTCGTGTTGAATCAAGTTTTGGACAAGTTACAAAGGCAGAAATACTCTCAATTTCCATATGCTGAATAAAGGTTTGATGGATTTGTCAGTTTAATGCACTGAAGGTTTGTCTGCAGCAGACATACTCTGCTTTAACTGAGTCTCCTTTTCACAACAGGGATTTTTTGGGTTTAATATTCTGACAGCTGTAGGAGCAGATAAGCTTTTTATTGAATTGTTATTCTAGAGGGCTCCATGACAGAAAGTAAGAGGAGGGAGTTTTCTTGTACTGTCAGTGTTTCTGGCCTTACAGGCAAGCAAAAAGAGAGAGAGTGCCACTTCAAACTACTTACAAATTTGAAGAAGAAAACCTGGAAAAGGTTAGTAAATGGAAGCTGGAAGGAAAGTTTGTAAGAGCAGCAATAAAGTCTAATAAGGGAAAGTGATTGGGAGACAGGAAAGGGCAGGAAAAAAGTATGCAAATGAAAGCTAAGTTTTCAAACTTCTTGATGTTTGCCTGTGCATTTTAAATTTCTTTATTACTTTGGGAAACAGTAGGCATCAGGTGGTTGTTATTAATTAAATTGATAAACATCATAAAATTTGAATGTAAGCTTTCTCTCCTAATAGTTACCAGTCCGATTTCCTTAAAGAGTCAGCATTCTTAAGGGTGACCTGTTAGTAGAATGATTAAGTTTGTTTTCACGGGTCTTTAATTTTTGAGTATTTCTGATCCTTTTACCTTGCCTTTAGTGAAGTTACAAATGAATGGCTTAACTTACCAGAGGCTCGTGAAAGTTGCTAAAATTATACTTCCCTTTTCAGGAATTGTTCAGGTTCCCATTGAGGCAGGGTGGAGATGTTTCAGTTATGTTAGTGGCTATAGGGCACATTCTTTGTGCCTCACCTTCCCTGCCCCAGACACTGGCAGTACTAGCAAGTACTAGCAGAAAGCTCTTCATTCTTTAAGCTCCAGTGCATTCTTTGCTAGTTCCAGTTGTGATATCTCTTTTACGTCCCTGTGTTTAGTATTCTTTTTGAGTACCTTGTTGGTTCTGGTTTTTTTCAGAAAATTAATATCATACTCTTCACATGTGGTTTCTGCTGTTCAGTGATTTGGCTTTCTTGTTTACTTTTTCAGTACATAGTTTGAATGCACTCATCTCACTTTGTTTCAGCAATGTATATAACCTGTCTTCTGTTTCTTTTATCAGGACCTCCATCCTAGGGTAAGAAAGGAGCATCAGGAAAGGTTTCTGAAGTACTTACTTGGCAACCTTCAATCCCTGCTCCAGCCCAGATATTGAGACTTGCATAAGGACACAAGTACTCATTTTTTTGCTGTCTAGGAAGAAAGAAAACATTGACCAGGGTTGCTTTTGCATCTGATCTGATCAAGAGCTAAAGAAGCTGGAAGTTCTCCAAGATTTTCTGGCCTGCAAGGAAGGTTTTTGGTGGCCTTGCACATTTGACAGTGATCTGTCTGTTTTGGAATCTTAGTCTTTTACAAGAGCAAATCTGTGTTACTGAGTCAGCTATCTACAGCGTAAAGAGTATGGCTGAGTACTCCGGCACAAAATTGAAGCCTTGCTTCAAATCAGAATAACTTTTTTTTCTGCTACCTGTGAACAAAAAATTTTCACTTTCCTATTTCAACTCTTCCTGAGGCGCTCAGGCTCTCTTCCTTGGTTGGACTCTCTCTTTTTACAGATGACTTGCCATTTTAGTCTTTGGCAAAAACAGCAGAGTATTTAGATAAATTTGAGGATCTGGACATTGATGCTAGGGTTCAGCTCAGTATTTCTCCGTGAAGTTTATAATGTCATAAGTACTATGACTCGGGGACAACTGGCTGAAAACATTTTAGGACTCTGATGTAAAGTGCTGTGTGTTCCATGTCTAAGAAACTTCCTCTCAAAGTGAAGGCAAATTATGGGCTTCGCTTTAGCAACCATTAACATTTTCAACAAGGGACCTCCATCTGCCCTGTCTCTGAGGGATGAGTTGCACACAGCTGAAGCCTGTGCAGGCCTATGTCATCATAGGAATTGCATCACCCTTTTAAACAAATGGCATTCTTGCCACTGTTTTTTTCCTCTCAGCAGTCTCAGCATAGGAGACCATGAAGCAAATTTCCACTAATTTGGTTTGATCATTTCTCAGACCTGTCTTGTAAGACCTTAACTAGTGCCAAAGACCTTTCTGAGGAAGTTTATTTTGTTAAGTTTGAAGGTGATGACATCCTCAGTTTATCTGGGACTAGACTGCATAGTCTGTCCCTACTTTCTTGAAAATAAGACCTACACACAGGACATACAGCTGTGCTTCAGCTTTTCAGGTTAGTGTCTCATCTAATATGGGCTGTTTATCCCCATCAGAAATGTCACAAAAAAAGCAGACTCCTGAGGTAGTAGGCACTCAGTCATTCTTTGGTTATGCATGCAAGTCGTTGCCCCACCTCTTGGATGGTGTGCAAGGAACTGTAAGGCAATCTGTGTCACTAAGGTTGGATCTTCTTTAGAAGCTTTTTTGTAGCTTAGCTGAGCCTTGAAACTGCAGGATGTAAAGACCTTAGGAGTTGAACAAAATTGTTAAAGGTTACAGCATACAGTTCTGTTCGGATGTACCTTCCTACCCCTGTGATTTTGCCTGTTGCAGTAAAATAAAAAGAAGTTAGTTTTTTATAGCCCAAGTGCTTAAAGATTGCTTCCTTATCTTCTTAAGGGAAGGGAATTTTATAGCAGGTATTGCCTTAAGGAAGGACTTATTCTGGAGTTAAAATAGCACTTTTACTTGCAAATCCTAGTTCAGGGTTTTCCCCAAATAAGGGAAGGTCAGAGTTGGTCTGCCTCAGGTTGTATTGTCCCTATTCCATAGTAGAAGCCAGCACTCCAAGGCAGGTGTGAATTTTTCTTCATCACTTTAATTTTCATGTTTTCATTATCTGCACGTCACCTGCCCCCATATCAGTTGTCAGAATTCCCAGAAGCCTAGTAAGCCCTGTGTTCTGAGCAGCCAGTTCCTAAAGCTGGGAATTAATGGAAAGGTTCCTGTTAGTACATCTGACTAGTACTATGTGATCTGGATTATCCGTAATAGTATCTTTTTACATGACTTCTTGTGATAAATTCTGAGTGCATCACAAAATCTTTCAGCTTACTACTACTATGAATAAATATGTAAGTCTCTAAGCAAGCTGGTTACAGTCATACAGTCAAGTTTTAAATTCTTCCTAATGGTGACAATGCCTTTTCACATTCAGCCTTTATCTAGACATATAGGTGTGTCTGTATATCCCCATCCTGAGAGGGGATCATGCTCAAGCAGTATCAACTCTCCATGTTTTTATGTTACCATAGGAAACTCATCTATATTATAATTTGTCAAAACTTTGTACAGTTGGAAATGTGTGAACTGATGAATTCCTGGAATACTGAAGATTTAGATGCCTTTAAGATGTGTTCTTGTCCTTTGTCTCATTTTGTGTTACTGAGAAGAAGCCTCTGTGCTGTGCTGGGGACAGGCTTCAATGAGTTCAGTGCTTCAGCAGCTTCAGCAGGGTAGGTATCTCAAGAGCCCTAGGCTGTGGTTTCCTGGTTACAGAGCATTTATAGTCTTGGTTCCTTTATCTGTTTCAGAGCCCTGAAACAGCATCTCTGGATGAATGTTTGTTGGCTTCAGTCTATGCCTTCTGTTGGTTTTACCTTGCATTCTTGTCCCCTGGCTCAAAGCCCGAATATCAGTTTCTGTCACTGTGGTATCGGGTAACATTCTGCCCATTCTCCTTTCACTGTCTTTTCAGAAATTTTTGTTGATCATTGGCACCGTCTCAGTGGTAGAGTGAACATTTGAACCCTATGTTCTCATAAACAGTAATGTTCACAGGAATCAGTCCCAGTTAATGAAACCTCTTACTGTCGGTTCAACTGTGCTCATCTTCACTCTAAACTGACCTTGTTAAGCCACCATATTAAAGTGCCCGCGTCTCCAGCAGTATTATTGGCTCTTGGTACGATGCATCCTGAAGTCATCATAGCTCCAAGATGTGTCTTTGCTCACTGCTCTTTCCTGCCTTGTTGAGCTGAGTTCACATTGCTTTCATTCTGTTTTTGATAATTCTGTTCCTCACAGTTTTCCTCTCATCCTGCTCTGCTGTATGATTTTCCATGGACCTGAGCCATGTCCTTTTGTACTGTGACCACTTACATATTCTTCCAGGGGCGGAACTTTTCTTGTCTAGAAGGCATTGAAATAGCCATGTCAGCCTCCAGCTGAATGGCTGCAGTGTGGCCAAGGAAGGTGATGCACTGTGGCATCCACATGAGAGGTAATCTAGCTGACGAGTAGTTGTCCTTCAGAGCTGGACTCCTGGGCATTTCCAGTTGCCAGAATAAGGTGCAGGGCCAAGGAGAGAAAGCAGGGAAGAAGCAAGAGGGCTATAAATGGGTAGAATGAAGGACACAAAAGAGATGAGCCTTATTCCCACCCTTCTGAGCAGACTCTGCTGCTAATTGCTACCCAGTAATATGTCAATGTGGTTGAAATTTGTTATCCTCAATTTATTCTCTATGTTTTGATGCCTTCTTTTAGGTTTGCTAACCTTAACCTTGTCTTTGCCCTGGTCTAAGTGCGTACATAGTTACGTATCAGTCAGCTGACAGGTTATAGCAACCTGTTGTGATTTGATCTTTTATCTAGGGATCACCATAGCCAGTGCCCCTAATGCAGTTACAGGAGCTAACTATGGATATGCTTTCATGGGTCATTACGTATTATTTTACTACATGTATGGAACTCCATCTCACACCTAATACAAGACTGAGAACAGGTGTCAAGCCTGTAAATTTCTCAAACCATGTAAAAAAATCACTGGCAATAGATAGATTCCAGCTTCAACTTGAAGCACTGTTCCAGTGCAAAATGGCATAGCTAGGATCCAGAGCAACCCTGCAGACAGTGATGCTCATGCGTCTATAAGGAGTGGGTAGTTACCTATTTGCAGGTTAGACAATTCAGTCTCACCTTTGAAAAACACATCTCGCCTTGGTGAAGAAACTTTTTCTACTTCTTTTAGTCACCAGTTATCGCCCTGGCATATTTTGGCAGCTGGAAGGAGTCACCTTCCTTGAGCAACCTCAGTATACCAACCTGTTTCAGTTTGCTTGTCAGTGGCAAATGGGTAACAACAACATTTCACCTGCAACAAATTTCAGGACAGTGTGGATGTCACTTCTGCCTGACAGTTCTGCTTCTTATGCTGCTAATTTAGTCCATAAAAATGATCCCAAAACTAGTAACAAAGCAGAAATGGTGTCCCTGTCAGCTAAGGAAACATGGCTGCCAAAAGAGAAGACTTAACCGCTCTTCATTTCCTGTTTTAAAAGTAAGTGGATAATGTTTGTTTCTGATTAGGAAAACAATACTCCTGCCTCATGAGTATTCCAGAAATTTTTAATATTTCCAAAAGATTTTGGCGCAGTTCCACAATTCAGTTTTTACCATAAACAATGTTTTATAAAACCATGCAGATATCAAGCCCCCGTACTGGCTTTCTCTTATGTTCGTGTTATAGGTGTATAAACTGAAATGTCTTAAATATCATGAGTTAAAGTTTTGAGGTTTTTCAAACCAGGTAGGTAACATAATCTGGTTAAAGAGAGACAGATGACTGCTTTTGCAAATGTTGAGTGTTAAATTTAGCATGAATCGTCCCATTCAGTTTATTAACCTGACTTCATTCTTAGTCACCCAGCATAACTATTCTTTCTCATTCATCAGAGAGCAAACCTTTCCATTACCCTGGTCTGAACTGTGGAATAATGCATGCAG
Organism: Calyptomena viridis; assembly: GCA_013390005.1. Lineage (NCBI taxonomy): Eukaryota > Metazoa > Chordata > Aves > Passeriformes > Eurylaimidae > Calyptomena > Calyptomena viridis. The sequence continues at coordinate 10,675 of WEIV01006917.1, forward strand.
TCTACAGTGTATTCCACCTTTGCAAACAAATGTAAAGCTATGACTCAACAAAAAGGAAAGTATATAGAGTGTTTTCTATGTAAATGGACTGAATATACATTGTTCAAGCACTTGGTGGGCATCTAGCAAACTGTGTCTGAATTAAAGGCAGTTTAATCGTCAGTGATCTCACACTTTTGTTGGTAGAAATAGGATACGCTGCCGTTGAGAAAATGTGAAGTGGGCTGGCCTTCTACTGACGCTCTGCTGGAGTCCACATGGATGCTGTAAATGTTTGCTGAGACCTTGCCCAGAAGCAGTGCACAGAACAAGTAATCAAAAAGGGGCAAACAGTCCCTTTGTCATTCTATCAGCAAGTTTCTGAACTAAGATACACATACAAAGCACACTTATCCGGTTGGGTTTTTTCCCCAGCTTATTAAAGTTAGCCGCATAAATTTTGCCAAACTTTGGAAAATAATTTTCTTAGGGCCTACCAGACTTAAAGTCATGATACACATTCAGAGAGAGCTGACAAAGCAACAAAATGGGTGACTGACAGAATTATAGGAAATTCTGCTAACACATTCATAAGATGTTTTCTGTTTGATACCAGTTTGCCAGGTGTTTCAATGCGTGTACTGAAGTAATGATATTGTTAGAGGAATAGAGACTGGAACCACCAGATCAACTTTTGAGTAAGGAGATTTAGACACCTGCCCACCATTTCTAGAAAGTTCTGTAATGTTCTTTGAAAAGAGCAAAGCCAGAAGGAACTGTGTCTTGGTTTGAGACAATTTGGAGGGGTGGAGAGTATTTTTGGCAGTTCTCCTCCTAAAGATATTGTTGCACTGTTCATAAAAAAATAGATGCTTCTCTGTAAATCATTAGAAAAAAATCCCACAGGTGACATCATGGAGGCTTCAAAAGAGAGGCAAATATCTCAAACTGCACTGGCAGCATTTCCCAGCTCTGCCCAGTGACTATTTCTTGGTAGTTTTGCAGATTAGTGCCATCTGTTTGTGAGCTTCTGTAGTGCAGGCTTTTTTGTAGGGCCTGATTTCTTCAGAACCAAAGCCCAGGATCCACATGTTCCACTGATGCTCGAGGTGGACATCTTTCACCCTCCAGAGTGTTGTACTTGCGGTGCTGTGTGAGCTGGCAGGTGGGTGTGACCACACTCAATGAAATCTCAGTGAGCTGCAGCAGCATTTCCTCCACATCTTCATCCAGCTGCTCCCTTGGATCCACCTCATGCACCAGATCCTGCAGTTTCTTGGTTAAAACCTGATTACTTTCAGGGCTGAGCCAGCCTCCTCTGCTGGGCGTTCCTGGCATCTTGGCCACAGAGCTCTGGAGGGGAGTGCTTGCTGGTTTTGGCTTGATCAAGAAGTAGGAGAGGTTGATCAAGGTAGAAGGGCCAAACTGGTCCATAATCTCTTGGACTTTAGCTTTTAGGTCATAAAGCTTGTCTAGGTCCTGCTTCTTCAAGAGTTCTGGGGACTCAAACCAATCAACTCCCCTCGACTCGCAGGCAGCTCCAAGGCTTCACTGCTGCCACACTCCTTCTGCTGCCTGCCGACACTGGACAAAAATGAGATGGTGGTTGGCCTCCTCCTACCTGGAAAACCTGGCAAGAATGGTTAGAGAATCAGTGCTGGAGTGAGGTTGCAGTGCTGGTACAGGCTCTCGGAGCAGGGCTGCAGATCCCCCCAGGTGACTGGAAGGATCCACAAGACAACTGTTGGATTCAGCCGTGTGACTTGGTGGTTGCAATTTCAGTGTTAGCTGGTCAAAATGGTGGTTGTAGTCCTGTTGAAGTGGTGTTCACAGTCCAGATCTGTTGGGGTGGTAGTAGAAGCCCCGAGTGATAGAAGTCCTGGGCAGTGAGGGAAGAAGACCCCATGGGAGTCTTTGACACCTTCTAAGATGTTACAGCTGCCTGTTAGGTTCAGCACAGATGGATCTATTATGGCCATCAGCAGAGATTAATATCTTCAGGCCATGTGTGAATGTCTGGGGAGTTATCACAGATGAGTAATTTGTGTAAGGACAAAGAAACAATACTCAGCTGGCAGCCTGAGGTGTCAGGCATGCATGCCCTCAACACCTGGATGGTCTGAGTCATCAGCATTCCAGTCTTTCACACTTGTGGATACATTCTTCTCCTAGGATAATAGTACCACCCTTATTTAAAGTTCCCACCAGAGTCTAAATTAGTAGGTGTGTCTGGGGAAAAGAGAAAAGGTGGATACCAAAACCTTTGTGTAACCCAGGACAAAGTGTTTCAATGAAGTCTCATATTTATTTCTTCACATACTAAAGATCTGATTTTATTTTTAATGATGGGATGATTATTTGGCAGGGCCTGCCCCTGAAGGGAAAGTCCTAGTGTAGTGTTTACACGAGTGACAAGCCAGGCTGATGTATAACATGTCACTCAGTATCTTTGCTAAATTAGCTGTGTAGTCAGATGTAATTTCTTAAAAATAAAAAAAGCATTGCCTAGTGAGGAAAAAAGTGTTCCAATTATTTCCTATTAAAAAGGCTTCCTATAAACAAAATCCTGTGATTTCAGCAATCAATTTATTAAATTTTACATAACTGTGTAGAAGAAAAGGCTTTTTTGTAATGTGTTTGCTAAACTAGTCTACAACAGAAAACTCTTTTTCATCAGCTGGCTGTTAAGAATACCTCTGTCTTTCATCAATCTAGTTCTGTCTGGATTTGACAGGATTATATAAAGTCAAATAAAAAGAGCTAGCTGATTATCTTTTCTTAAATCTTTTAAAACTTCAGGACAATGGAAGTAGAAAATTTGTAAAGAAATTACTCTATATAAGATTTTTTTTTATTTTGAAGTGGAGTTGATGTAATTCTAGAAAGTGATTGAAAGAAAATATTCCTTCCCGTGCATACTAAACATTAATGAATGACAATAGAATGAGGGCATGCTTGTGATAAAGTACTCCTGGCCCAAGTTAAACAGACTTAGCACTCATTTTGATGTTTCTAAAGAGATATTTAATTTCATTATATGGTAGCTACTTTAATGACCTCTGACTATTCTTTTGAGACATCCTTTTTTCTATTCTATTTTTCATGGCCCATGTAATGCCTTAGCTTATGCAGGAGAGAACTGTTCACTGAGAATCTCAGAATTCGGCCTGTAAGTGATAGACTTACAAAAGATTCATTTTAGAAGACAGAACTCTTTGCTAATACATGTATTTTGTACTACAGATGCTTCATATATATTTTCTTTTGAAGCTGCTTCTCTGTATATGATGGCAATTAGAAGAAGGTAAACAGGAGCTGCCAGCAGTGTATGATGCATTATCAGCCTGTTAAAGCGTCTGTGTACAGAATAAGATGATGGTACAGTGGGCATATGTATGTTTATATGCATTTGTGCCTGAGTATGTTGCTTATTGAAGTATCTTGGAGCTTTTAGGCTTTCAACAAGATCATGTAAGAATACATGATCAATAGTTAAGCAATTTTTTTCGTACAGAGCTCCATTTTTGCATAATGCACTGCTTGACACGAGTGGAAAATTTGCTCTAAGATGATGTTATGAATGATATGTAACACTTCTGTTTAAAAAGGTGCAGTGCAGCATTTAAATGCAATATAAAGATTAAATATATTAATAAAGTAGTTGCAAAAGATGTACACCTTAAAGATTAAATTTTAAAATATATTGACACTGGCAAATTATGCTTTCTTGCCATGAAATTTTAGGAATGTTGACTTAGTAGATTTTAAAATATTTCTATAAATAGTAGAAATATTGTATTTACATTTATTTTTCACTCTGCATATCCAGGAAATGCAGAACTTGTATGTTTTGCATCCTGCACCAACAAGCTTTTTAACATTATATAATAAAAGGTTAAAGTTTTGAAGAGCCTCATAAGCTCTCTTACAGTCTGTCAGTTTCACTCAACTTGTTTGATCACTTTTTATATTGCTGTATTTTTGGTCATTTTAGAACACTGGGCCAACCCCCCAAACTGAGAATCCTAGTGTAGCTACTGAAAAGATGGCTACAGTTACTTTTCAGGAGGAAGTGGTTTCCTGGACCATTAAATAACTTCATTAGATACTTGCTGGCTTTGGACTAATCCAAAACTTTTGTCATGCATGTTNTCTCTTTCTCCTCTCTCTGACCTTGGTGCTAATCAAGCTCCGCACCCTCCTGTCTCTTAAGCGGCCATGATGTTCTGCGCAGACTTTCTTTCTCTACTCCTTCTTAAATATGTTATCACAGAGGCGTTGTTGCCTGACCTTGGCTAGCTTAGAGCAGAGAAAAACTCTAGCAGCTTCTTAAAGAAGCCTCTCTCCTAGCCCCCCCAGCTAATAAAAAACTCTGGTTACTTAAAACCACAACACATGTTTTTTCTTATGAACTTGATTATTCACGGTTCAGAACAACTGTACAGTACAGTTGTGGTGTCCCCAACATAGGAAGGACATGGAAATGTTGGAGCAAGTCCAGAAGAAGGCCATGAAGTTGATGAGAGAACTGAAGAACCCCCCCTAAAAAAGGCTGAGAAAGTTAGGACTGTGCACCTATAGAAAAGAAGGCTGCATGGAGACCTCATAGCAACCTTCGAGTATCTGAAGGGGGCCTACAGGGAAGCTGGAGAGGGACTCTTGGTCAGGAACTGTAGTGATAGGACAAGGAGTAATGGGTGGAAATTCAAAGAGGGGAAATTAGGAAGAAATTTTATTCTTTTAGGGTAGTGAGACACTGGAACAGGTTTCTCAGGGAGGCTGTGGATGCCCCAGCATTGGCAGTGCTCAAAGCCAGGTTGGATAAGGCCCTGTGGAACCTGATCTAGTGGGAGGTGTTCCTGCCCATGGCAGCAGTGTTGGGACTAGATGATCTTGAAGGTCCATTGTGACCCCTTAACATTCTATGATTCTGTGATAAAATCCAGTCACCAGGGAAAATGAATTGCAATGACTGAATGCCTGAATCACTTAAATGTAGTGCTTTTCTTTTTCAAAAAAGTACCTGGGTATATGATACGAGTAAGCTGGAATACCCTTACCTGACTGAGTACCCAACTGCTGCGCAGTATAAAACAGGATACCATCTGGAGATCGAGTCTGAAACTGTAGTTTGATATGGGTCTTATGCCGGATATAAAAGGGTGCAAATGACATCCATGATGATTCATTACTTCTGAAAGATGGATCACTAATGGAAATATCTGAAAAATACAGGAGGAAATGTATTCTGAAAGATACTTTGAGAGGACTACATTATTATGTTCATAGTTCATAGATGCTGTACATAATACTTCCAATTCTTCCCTTTCCAAAGACTAAAAATAACCTAGATACAGAATAAAATTTAGATAACAGAAAATCAATGCCATTGTTTTCTGTGTGCCTTATTTTCATTAACAATCAAGGCTATAGTTGTAATGCAAAATAAATGTGCTCTTAGTATTCATTTTCAAATAAATGTAACTGTAAATTTTACAGTTTAAAAATTGAAGTCAGAATAAACTTATATGTCCTCAAAATACAGATAAAAATCTTAGTGAAGGATTTTTAATGAGCTGCTTTTTGTATCTTAAGAATATACCTTTTAAGTGGAAAGTGATCATTAATTGCTGCTGAAATTTTTTTTTAGGATAATCATACTTAGATGTTTGATAATTCAAATCACCCTATCTTATAGTGAAATGGAGCACTCTCACACAATTACTGTGAAGATGCAGCATACTTTTGAGCTATACACAACTTTGTCATTCTGTCTTGCCTCTTCTGTCAGTGCTAGTTATTCATATGCCCCACAAAATCAGGCTGGTTAAATTTCCTCCAGCCAAATGATAAATGATTATACTTTTCTATAGCGTTTATGTCACTTGAAACCATTTCCAATTTTTCCCACTACAGCGGCATTATATATTTGAGATATAATTATTATAAAATCATAAGATGGTTTGACTTGGAAGAGATCTTAAAGATCATGTAGTTCCAGCCCCTCTGCCATGGGCAGGGACACCTTCCACTAGACCAGGTTGCTCAGGGCCCCATCCAACCTTGCCTTGAACACTTCCAGGGATGAGGCATTCACAACTTATCTGGGCAACCTGTTCCAGTGCCTCACCATGCTCAAAGTAAAGATTTTTTCCTAATATCTAGTCTAAAACTACTCTTTCAGTTTGAAGCCATTTCCCCTTGCCCTGTCTCTACATGGTGTTGTATATAGTCTCTCTAATTATGTTGGTTATTAGCTAATTCCTTATCATGTGGTTGCTAGTTTACTCTATTTGTGAGTTCGTTGGAATATTTCAAGCTATTTAAATGTGCAGGGTGTATTTAGACATGTGTGTAATAAGCCCTTTTACTATTTAGTTTAACAGCAGTACTAAATGCCTGAGCTCTAAGTGTTATCCCCCTCACTTCTCAGTTTTCCTGCTGAAGCTATGCTCTTTCTCACATCTGTTATCAGCATAACCTGACGAGGATGCCTCTTGAATGAGCTGTTACAGCACAGCTGACCTTTTTATTAATTTCCCCCTGTAGATTACGGTTAATGCTTCTGAGGAAGGTGCATGGATTTGATGTCACAAATTCTCAGTAAGTCTAAAACTGGGTTTTAATCACTGGAATATCAGTTATAATTGATTCATGAAGTGCTTGAGTGATCAGAATCAAGCTTTCAATAAGCTGTTATTCAACCTATGTATATATTCTTAAATCACTCCCATTCTAAGTATCATCATAGCTGTTATGCATGCTATCAAGTCTAGGCAGTATCTGTAGTATTATATTACATAATGTCAAAAATATGAAGTTCTTGGCATCTATACTTAAAAGTTGATGGAAATAAAAGTAGTTTTAAGAATAGCAATTACCATGGAAGATAAATAGTAAAACTTGCTAAACAGATTCGGTGATGCAATTTGTATCACTAAAACTTATAAACATTATCAGGTACCAAAGACAAAATAATACTTAATATTTCGTATGGATTTTTAGGTGCTTTCATTTTTTTTCATTAGGTAAGAGACAATTCTCTCCCTTAGTAGTTGAAGATATAATTCCTATACTGATGGCTTTGTATTTAAAAATCAGTCAGCAATAATAATTCATTTTGTACATAGACATGGTTGCTTCATGCATCATTTGGAAGTCAGTCCTCTCTTAGCAAATTTTTGCACAGTGATAATTACATATGGAGGAATTGTGCCACAGAGGACAATCTTATATTAAAATATGCTGCTGCTTCAAAGGTCATCCCAAGCAAAGTGTACAATGAGGCATCTGAAAGTCTTTATGGCAGATTCAGTTTCACTTTGTTAATGTAGCTAATTCTTTACTACTTATGGAGGAAGCAGGACAATGATTAGTGTGAGAACAAAATCAGCACGATTGAAATGCTACGTTGCTTGTAATTGGGAGGTATATGAAAAGAAGATTGATAAAGCCATGGAGCAGAGAAAGAGAACAGAATAAAAAGGGAATTTTATAATATCACTCATAGAAAGAATTAAATCCATGGTTTTACATTACAAATAGAGTATTAAAAATTAACACATCTTCAGCAGCAGATGTGAGAATGCTTTAGTAAGGAGGTATTATTCTGATTTATAGATATCAAATACAATATTTAACGTACTACTTCTAAGATGCAGATATTTCCATTATGCTAAAAGAGAGAGTTTACTCCGAATAAATGTATTTTATGAATGTCAGAAAGCAACGTACTTTGCCACAATGCAGCAGAAACTATAGGAAGTACTATAATGACTTCTAATTTGCTTGTAAATTATCTGTAGATCCTACAAGTACTGATTATATGCATGGAAAAAACCTGATTTTACAGATACATGGAAATGTGCCTCCATGTCTCAGAACAGAATGCATTCATTCTACCACAGTGCACAGAGGTAAGCAGTATGAAATTTCATTTTTGTAAAATTTCTTCTATAGACAGACAAACTTTGAAGGTTAAGAATAAGACAATTTAAGCTTTTCAATTTGCTTTTATGGCAGCCATATGCAAAACCAACATGTCATATCAAAGGCTAAGGTACTTCACTGTTGTCTTGGCAGCTTTTTCTCACCTAAGATAAGAAAAGCTCAGCTAAACTTGCAGAAGACAGCGCATGTGTTAAATATGCTTACTTCAGGGACACTCTCTGCTAAAACCAATGAGGTGAATGGATGCCTTGCTGATCCTGTAAGCTAAATTGGTAGGACTTGTGCTGTGTAACTACTGAATTACTCAGTGCAATGCTCAGCAGTGTGGGGTGCATTGTAAGCACAACCCGCATTTAAGCAAGTATGTCTGTTTCTGAATAATGACTCACTTCTCTGAGCTAAATGCAAGTATCTGATGAAGCTATATAGAATCACAGGATCACAGAAGCACAGAACAGATAAGCTTGGAAGGAACTACAGTGGGCCATCTGATCCAATCACCCTGCTTAAGCAGAGGCACCCTAGAGCACATGGCACAGGATTGTGTCCAGATAGTTCTTGAATATTTCCAGTGAGGGGAACTCCATAGCCTCTCTGGGCAATACGTTCCAGCTTCCAACAAGAAGGCTAAGCAAAATGTGAGTCATTCCTTAGAGCAGTGGGGACCTAATAACAAAGGAAATAGAAAAAGCCATTTTTATTTCCTTTTTCAGATGGTAAAGCCTTATTAAATCCTCACAAGTCCCTGAGCCTGATAGCTGAACTTCGGAAAGTCAAACATGAGTTCCACAGTGATCTGGCAGATGCTAATGTAAAGCCTGCAAACCAGCCTGTGATTTAGGGTCCAGGTCTAGATCAAGTGGATTTTGATGTTGCTGCAGTGTAGTTCAGCATGGGATCAAGGGGTATTTAAAAGCAGCTCCTGGAGCAATGCAGGAGGAAGCTCCTGCTGGAGCTCCTCAGCAAAGCTGTCTTTCAGACCAGAGATCAGCCCTATCCCTATGGGCTAACAAACACTCTGAAAGCTTTGAATTCCATAGTCAGAAATGTTCAATGGTTTAACTTGATTGGAGAAAGAGATTGAGCAGCTTTGACAAATATGTATATATGGAAATCTTCATCTTAATGCAATGCAAGTTGCTTAAGGTTTCAGCTCGAAGATTACTTATATTTCATGGGCATTGTTTTTGCTGTGTAAATATTTAGAAAAACTGAAGAATAATAATTTTGTCTTATCTAAATGGAAATGTATTTTTTTGTTGAGTTATTACTTATTTAGTTGTTGAAGAGTTAATTTTTCATAATTCGTAAACTCTAAAGAGTAAAATCTAAAGAGATCTCTGGTTTTCTAAAGCCTAAAATATCTATTACTAGCCAAAATCAAAACAGTAGACAGTCCTTCATATAGCACATATTAAGAAATGAGTGCCTATGAGTAAGTCATCGGAGCTGGAAAATAGTAGTAGGAGCAGCTATGAAACCTTAGTACAGGGAAATCATTTGTAGCAGAAATCTGAACCTGATTCTCCTACATCTGAGGGTATGGATANTTTTTCATAATTCGTAAACTCTAAAGAGTAAAATCTAAAGAGATCTCTGGTTTTCTAAAGCCTAAAATATCTATTACTAGCCAAAATCAAAACAGTAGACAGTCCTTCATATAGCACATATTAAGAAATGAGTGCCTATGAGTAAGTCATCGGAGCTGGAAAATAGTAGTAGGAGCAGCTATGAAACCTTAGTACAGGGAAATCATTTGTAGCAGAAATCTGAACCTGATTCTCCTACATCTGAGGGTATGGATGTTATACTCAGGATATGGATACTTTCTATTCCTTCTGTCCAACAAATATTTCAGTAAAGAAAGATTTCCTAGAATAGATTAGATGATAGAGGGAAAAAAAAGAAAATATTAGCTACCTAATTGCTTCATGTTTATAATGTTTTTTGAAGATATGACAGACATAGATTCAGTTATTTCCATCATGGTAATGAAAGTGAGTGCTTAGTCACTTAATTCCTAGGCAATTAGGAAAATGTGACACAAACAAAATCTACAAATGTTTAATCCATGCCTGGCTTTGCTAGTAAGCTTATTCTAGCTAATGAAATGCTCCTTAGGTGCTTTCAAGATGAAACCTGCAAGAAGAAACACCCAATTTGAGATTCCCTCATTGAGACCATTTTGNATAACAGATTCCGTCATTGAGACCATTTTGGCACTGGAAGCCAGATTGGGCAGGACCATGAGTATCTCAATGCAGCCAGACACAATTTGTAAAGAGTCAAGTATCTAAGAATTCATTAGTCTAATTTCTTTGTTGGACTGGATTTAGTTTGACAACAATGCAAATGTGCTTTGAGGAGGACTGGAGTATAAGAGAGTTGGTATTCTGCATGCTGTTTCTGAGAGCAATTAAGTCAGGGAAATAAATTAGTATAAAATTGGAGGGATTAGTTTTGGCATTAAGACACTTCCATTTAGCTGTCTATACATATCATTTATTGGCAGGAAAATACTCATTATATAAATATTATATAAATCAGGATTCAGTTACTTAACCATATTTGTCACTTGCAACTGAGATGCTGTAGCATACCCAGTCCTTCCACATGGGCCTGGCAGGTATAGCAGCAAACACAGGACCTGCAGCAGTTGGCAGGTGCAAGCTGAAGGGGATACATTGCCATGTAACCAGGTCCTGTTTCAGGCATCATAACTA
>WEIV01006918.1:0-11443 GCA_013390005.1 Calyptomena viridis
GAAGGATTATTGTAATTAGTTCCAAGAAATCATTTATGTAGGTACATCTCATCTTTCCTCCCCCCGGGCATGCCCAGTTAATTTGAAGAGTGGGCTTTAGAGTGATGTTCAAGATGAAGTAAGGAGTCCATCCTTATGAATTTTTTGACTTCACTTTGGAACCCGTTTGAGCTGGTCAGTTGCAGCCTCATTATTCTCGACAATGGTTTTATCTCTTAGTTGACATATTGTAAGGAGCTTGGCTACAATGTAGGACTCACGAGAGAGATAATGGCTCCAGAAGTTCTCTTAACTTCTTTCTTCTACAGGTGCCACCTTATTTCTGCAACACAAACGCTTAAACAGTAGATTCTCAAAAAAAAATTTCTGGCTGTTGCTGTCAGAGAAGGTTTGATAGGGACTCATCCCTGGCTGTGTCTGTCACGTGCGGGGTGTGGAAAGGTCTGATCTCTCCTATGTCTGGGATGGTTGGAGTGAGCCAAAACCTGGGATGCGCTGGGCACTGGCACTGCTCTCACTGCAAAGAAATAAAAACCAACCAATCCTCCCAAACTGAGCTGTGTTTTGAGTAGGGACAGTAGGTTATCCCCAACCAACCCTCCCAAACTTGAGCCGTGTTTGGGGCCAGCACAGTGCATTGTTCTCAACCAACCCACTCTTCCAAACTGAGCTGTGTTTGGAACAGGAACAGCAGGTTATTCCCAGCCAACCTTCCCAAACTGAGCTGTGTTTGGAACAGGAACAGCAGGTTATCCCCAGCAAACCTTCCCAAACTGAGCTGTGTTTGGAACAGGAACAGCAGGGTATCCCCTTGCTCGGTGCTGGGGTGTCAAGTCTGGATCCCACGCCTTGCTTTGAGCTCTCACTTTAGAAGGAAGGTGGGAAAACTGAAGTCGGGTGAGTAGTGGCTTGTGGGGGGGAGCTGGGCAGGTGGTACAGGCACAGAGGAGGCAGAAAGGCTCCAAGTGCAGCTGCTGCTGGAGCGGGGAGATGGAGCTGAACTTCCTGGCTGGGGCGGGCACAGAGGAGGGAGGGGGGCCGGGCCGGGCCGGGCTGGGCTGACGCGCTGCCATGGCAGCCTTGGGCCCCTGCCAGCTGCTACTGCCGGGCCCTGCTGGGGCCCTCCCCTTCTCCCACCATCCCAGACAAGGGGGACTGGCCGCTGTGTCTGGAAGTGAGCGGCAGTTCAGGCCCTGCAGCTGCACCTCGTCCCTGTGAAGGTGAGAGCAGAGCTGTGCCCAGGCTTTGGGCACTGCTGAGACACCCCCTCTCCCTGCAGCAGTGCCAGGGTGTTGCTGTGGGTGCTGGCCTGGGCGCAGGGGCAGAGACAGGTAAGAAGTTCTCTCTGTGGTGCAGGTTGGCCAGCAGTTGGATCCACGTCATTAGAGGACATCTGCAGTGCTTTGTGCCTGGGAAGGCTGTTCACAGCACCCCTGTTCCTGCACAAGGATGGCTGCAAAGAAAAAGGAGGTAGAGCTGCAGGTCAGTAGGAGCCAGGCTTTTAAAAGACCTTGTGAACTCAGAGTAAGTGCTAAGGATAGTGTCTTGAGGTATCTAGGATTCTGCTGGCAAAGCTCTACTGTGAGGTCCTTGGTGTGCAAAAGCATTCCTGAAGGCAGGTAGGAACCATGGGAAAACCTGGCAGGTCAGATCTGTCCCCACTTGGTGCTGTGGGTGCAGACAGAGGTTCCAGGGGGGCTGCAGGTTGTGTTTCAAGTTGTTATGGGCTGGCTGCTGTCAGAGATCAAAATGCATCTCTGTTTTATGGAATAAATGCTCAGAAAACATTTAGGAGTAAGGAACTGAGGAAGTTGGGGCTTGTCCTGCATGACAAATGTCACTGAACATTTCTAATCAGGTCATTTAGAAAGATCACTGTAGAAGTGGAAAAGTCAGGAGGTACAAGAATAAGGCTGAAAAACCTATTTCCCAATGATGCATAGAGAAATTTTTCCCTGTTTATACTGCACAAGTGACCTAATGATGCTTTATAACTACTGCATGGGGAGAGAAGGATTTGGGAGCAGTTCACTATGCAAAAACATGGAAAACCCAAAGTAGATTCTGAAGGTCTACTTCAAAATGTAAAAGAAATTCAGTCTTCACAAGAGAGAAATAATGGAAGAGATTATGGGTTCTATGACCTTGTCTATTCACTGATAAAATTGGAAAATGTGAATGTGTAAAAAACAAAGAGAAGCTCTTTATTAAGGTAGGAATGTTGCTGCTTGTCCAGTTCTGTTCCTGGGTAATGGGGAACACGACATCAACCATATTCCCCTTTGGCAGCCAAGGGAAATCTGGGGCTAGATCTGCAAAACTGATTGTTCACATCTGCAGATGAAAGCTGAACCTTGTGTAGNCAATGGTTTTATCTCTTAGTTGACATATTGTAAGGAGCTTGGCTACAATGTAGGACTCACGAGAGAGATAATGGCTCCAGAAGTTCTCTTAACTTCTTTCTTCTACAGGTGCCACCTTATTTCTGCAACACAAACGCTTAAACAGTAGATTCTCAAAAAAAAATTTCTGGCTGTTGCTGTCAGAGAAGGTTTGATAGGGACTCATCCCTGGCTGTGTCTGTCACGTGCGGGGTGTGGAAAGGTCTGATCTCTCCTATGTCTGGGATGGTTGGAGTGAGCCAAAACCTGGGATGCGCTGGGCACTGGCACTGCTCTCACTGCAAAGAAATAAAAACCAACCAATCCTCCCAAACTGAGCTGTGTTTTGAGTAGGGACAGTAGGTTATCCCCAACCAACCCTCCCAAACTTGAGCCGTGTTTGGGGCCAGCACAGTGCATTGTTCTCAACCAACCCACTCTTCCAAACTGAGCTGTGTTTGGAACAGGAACAGCAGGTTATTCCCAGCCAACCTTCCCAAACTGAGCTGTGTTTGGAACAGGAACAGCAGGTTATCCCCAGCAAACCTTCCCAAACTGAGCTGTGTTTGGAACAGGAACAGCAGGGTATCCCCTTGCTCGGTGCTGGGGTGTCAAGTCTGGATCCCACGCCTTGCTTTGAGCTCTCACTTTAGAAGGAAGGTGGGAAAACTGAAGTCGGGTGAGTAGTGGCTTGTGGGGGGGAGCTGGGCAGGTGGTACAGGCACAGAGGAGGCAGAAAGGCTCCAAGTGCAGCTGCTGCTGGAGCGGGGAGATGGAGCTGAACTTCCTGGCTGGGGCGGGCACAGAGGAGGGAGGGGGGCCGGGCCGGGCCGGGCTGGGCTGACGCGCTGCCATGGCAGCCTTGGGCCCCTGCCAGCTGCTACTGCCGGGCCCTGCTGGGGCCCTCCCCTTCTCCCACCATCCCAGACAAGGGGGACTGGCCGCTGTGTCTGGAAGTGAGCGGCAGTTCAGGCCCTGCAGCTGCACCTCGTCCCTGTGAAGGTGAGAGCAGAGCTGTGCCCAGGCTTTGGGCACTGCTGAGACACCCCCTCTCCCTGCAGCAGTGCCAGGGTGTTGCTGTGGGTGCTGGCCTGGGCGCAGGGGCAGAGACAGGTAAGAAGTTCTCTCTGTGGTGCAGGTTGGCCAGCAGTTGGATCCACGTCATTAGAGGACATCTGCAGTGCTTTGTGCCTGGGAAGGCTGTTCACAGCACCCCTGTTCCTGCACAAGGATGGCTGCAAAGAAAAAGGAGGTAGAGCTGCAGGTCAGTAGGAGCCAGGCTTTTAAAAGACCTTGTGAACTCAGAGTAAGTGCTAAGGATAGTGTCTTGAGGTATCTAGGATTCTGCTGGCAAAGCTCTACTGTGAGGTCCTTGGTGTGCAAAAGCATTCCTGAAGGCAGGTAGGAACCATGGGAAAACCTGGCAGGTCAGATCTGTCCCCACTTGGTGCTGTGGGTGCAGACAGAGGTTCCAGGGGGGCTGCAGGTTGTGTTTCAAGTTGTTATGGGCTGGCTGCTGTCAGAGATCAAAATGCATCTCTGTTTTATGGAATAAATGCTCAGAAAACATTTAGGAGTAAGGAACTGAGGAAGTTGGGGCTTGTCCTGCATGACAAATGTCACTGAACATTTCTAATCAGGTCATTTAGAAAGATCACTGTAGAAGTGGAAAAGTCAGGAGGTACAAGAATAAGGCTGAAAAACCTATTTCCCAATGATGCATAGAGAAATTTTTCCCTGTTTATACTGCACAAGTGACCTAATGATGCTTTATAACTACTGCATGGGGAGAGAAGGATTTGGGAGCAGTTCACTATGCAAAAACATGGAAAACCCAAAGTAGATTCTGAAGGTCTACTTCAAAATGTAAAAGAAATTCAGTCTTCACAAGAGAGAAATAATGGAAGAGATTATGGGTTCTATGACCTTGTCTATTCACTGATAAAATTGGAAAATGTGAATGTGTAAAAAACAAAGAGAAGCTCTTTATTAAGGTAGGAATGTTGCTGCCTGTCCAGTTCTGTTCCTGGGTAATGGGGAACACGACATCAACCATTTTCCCCTTTGGCAGCCAAGGGAAATCTGGGGCTAGATCTGCAAAACTGATTGTTCACATCTGCAGATGAAAGCTGAACCTTGTGTAGGACATGATGGGATGTCCTGGAAAAGCTCTGGTTATGTTAGAGAAAAGCCAAGTCCAAGCAGCCTCAGGACTCCCAAATTAGCAAAGCACCTTGGAGATTCCAGGAGTACTTGAGTCCATGGCTGAACTCATTATCAGAAATTATTGTCATAAATCATTTGAACTCATTGACATTCTGTGAAAGACTCCGAGCGTGGTCCCAGTACTAGGAATAATTAAATGTCTTTGTTCTGCAGGTGTTCTCTGAAAAGATTAGGCTTGGGGTCATGTGCTGAACAAACAAACAGGTGGAGGTGTTTGAACAGCTCCCATTCCTTGAGTGAAACAAGGTCCTGGAGAAACTGCCCTGGGCAACCTCCAGTGCCATCCCTGAAAACCTGTGAGAGGCCATTTAATTTGCACTGGAGTTTCCACTCTTGGAATTGTTGACTGTGGGATTTTAGCAGCCCTTCAATGCCCTTTGGTGTTAATTATTGTGAAATTGCTGGCCTTGGGGTAACTTCCTGTCTTCTATTGTAGTCTAAATGTAGTTTGGACAGGTTATACCAACTGAGGAAGGAATTAAGAATCTTAATTGTTCAGGATGAACCAAACCAGATCCTGCATTTCTCTAGAAGGCTTTTTTTAATTAACTTGCTGTGTTTTTCTAAGGAAGTACTGAGGAGTAAGTCCTGTAAGATGGGGAAGATGCTAAAGATCTTTTCCTTTCTAATAACAATATTGGAAGTGTGGGATAATATAGCACATGGCACAGCATATGGAATTGTTCAGGGCATCCTTGACAGGGTAAATCCCTGAGCAAGCTGATCTAACACTGAGCTTTGAGCAGGGGATTAGATCAAGAAGTCCACATATCCCCTCCAACCTAGAACTTTGTGTTCTCTGTTCACTGTGTTTTGGAAGTCTTGAAATAGCAACTGGAAGTTCAGGTAAGGACAAGCTGGGCTCAGTGCCTCCTGTAATGCCTGCACATCACAGAAGCTGTGTATTTACTAGTTTGTTTTACCAAGACTGAAACATCTTAAAGTAGTACAGCTTGTGTGCAGATGTGGGGAAAACTGCTACTGGAGAATCATCTGGCTTAAACCCCTGCCTGGACTGGTGTGAGCTAGGTGTGGAGAAAGGAGGGGGTGGAGGTCAGCCCAGCCTATCCCCTCCTGCTCTGGGCTCCAGCTGAGCTGGATCCTGCTCTCAGATTTATGGAGTTGTGTTGCCATAAAAGCAGGAGAGTGCCAGGAAAACCTGAGGTTGTAATGGGTGTTTCACAGACCTTCCCTTTTGCACTGTATGTGACAGTCTGGTAGTTCAGCTGGAGCTCTGGGCAGTCAGACAGAAGTCCTGACAGGAGGCCATGGTTCTGGGCTCCCAGTCTGGGGAGTCAACCCCCAGAACAACTCTTGGGCTCTCTGCAATCTGAGTCTGGGGTCCCCTGGCAGCCACTGTTCCAGCAGTGCCACTAGACAGGGGAGGACTTGCTCTGGGCTGGATGCTGCTGCCTTTCTATCTGTCTTTCCTTGGTCCTGTGAGACCCAGCTCATCAGAGGTGAGAGGCTCAGTCAGAGGACTTTCCTGAGTGCTTGGGTAATGCCTCTTCAGGAAGATGTGTCCCTCTGAAGCTATTTGTCAATGTTTGCAGCAACTGGGTAGTACCTGATGACTTATTGTTGCTTTTACTGTGTTTTCAAATTTTCACACAGATGACCATCACTAGCCAGGAGCTTTGGGAAGAAATGCTGTGTCTCAAAGGACTCATTGGTAAGGGTTTGGTTGATCAGCGTACTGGGTTGCTCTTGGTAAAAGGACACCAGGACTGGTAGGAATTATTAGTGTTAAGGATGTTAAGTCCCTCCATTCCTCTTGCCCTGAATGGAAGAAAGAAATATTCTGACAGAAATGAGACAAGCTGGAGGGTGTCTCTTCATTCATGTGGAACAGTTATCAGGCAATCCAAGCAAGGCTGGTCCAGAAGCTTCTGGAGTGTCCAGTCCAGGCACTGCTTGGAGCAGGACTGTCCCCAGGGCAAGGAAC
Organism: Calyptomena viridis; assembly: GCA_013390005.1. Classification (NCBI taxonomy): domain Eukaryota; kingdom Metazoa; phylum Chordata; class Aves; order Passeriformes; family Eurylaimidae; genus Calyptomena; species Calyptomena viridis. The sequence continues at coordinate 6,553 of WEIV01006918.1, forward strand.
AGCCCCAGTTCCCAAGGGTGTTAGTAAGTTTTATGTACTCTACCTTTGTGCATCAGTTCTCTCTAGAAAATCTGGTATCTCAGAGATCACAGCCATGTCTGTGCTTCTTTTGAAGGGTCCTCTGCATAATAATTAGCTCATTATTTTTCAATGTGATTTCATCCTCCAATCCAGCATTTCAAACATTGCCAAGGTAGGATAGTTTCCACTTCAGAGTGGAATCCAGCCCTTCTAGTGTTTGGCCTATTGGTCTATTCTAAACTGACACATTTACTCATTTTCCTGCCTGCAGTTGTTGATGCATTTCAAGCCTGGTGTGGCCCATGCAAAAGAGTAGTGGATCTGTTCAAAAAAGTCAGGAATGAAGTTGGCAGTAATCTCCTGCATTTTGCTGTGGTAAGATCTCATTTGGCACTGCTTGAAATACCCAGTCCCTTGGAATTAGCAGGGGCCCAAAGCCTGAAGTCACTTATCTTTCCGATATTCAGCCCAAACGATGACAGTGCAGGAGTTGCAGCTGCTGGGAGTGAACTTGCCAAATACAGGTGCTTGGGTACATCTACAAGAACTCATACAATTAAGAATTTTCAGGCTTCAACTGATCTGTACTTCCCAGATTTCTGCTTAAGCAAGTAACACTGGGCAGTCATTAACACCGAGTCCCTGTGATGTACAGGGAGGGGCTGAAGGAGCTGGGTTTGGTCACCTGGAGAGGAAAAGCGGCAGATGTCTAGTGAGGGATTGATGGAGAAGGCAGAGATAGTTCTCAGTGCAACACAGCAAGGGAACAAGAGATAATGGGTTGAGTTGCAGCAGGGAAAGATCCAAGTGAATAGAAGTATTCAGTGTAGGAGTGATAGGACTGGGACAAGTTCCCAGAGAGGCTGTGGAGATGCTCAAAACTTAACACAGCCTTCAGCAACATCCTCTACCATTGAGACTGGCCCTGCTTGGGCAGGGCCTGGGACTGGAGCCCTTCAGAGGTCCCTCCCTACCTCAGTCAGCTGTGATTGTTTAAGTGCCTTTCCTGGCTGAAGGCAGCTCTGGATTGTGGACAGAGCTGAGGGCAGGGAGGTTTCTCATAGCTCAGCACTGCTTCTCCTGCCACTTCTCCCAGTCCTCGTGGACAAGAGGCCCTGATTTAATTTTCCTTTTTCTGGGGGATTCAGCCAAGCAAGCTGCTGGGAATAGACATCTCTGTCCCACCAGAGCTGCTGTTCCAGGTCCTGCAGGTGAGATCTACCTGCTTCTCAGGGCACTGACACTGAGCTGCAACTTGGCTGTGGCCCTGGCTCTGACCAGTGTCACTTTGTCCCCTAAGACTGGGACCCAGAGGTGTTTTCCTGTGTGGGGAGGGTGAGTACCAGCCAGCTGAGGGTGTCTGAGTCCAGGCAGTTTGCATGGGCAGCCCTCCAGAGCAGAAATGTTTTTCTAGAAACACCTGTTTTCCTTTCAGGCTGAAGTTGATTCCATTGACGCTCTGGAAGGATTCAGAGGACAATGCCAGCCTGTCTTTCTGTTTTATGCAGTGAGTGAAAACATTTTCCCAGTTGCATAGCAATAAACATGACCTGCTAGTGGGAAGAACTTTTGGAGGGATATTCTTTAATGTGTGATGGGACAAGTTTATTTGCTCTGTATCTGCCGGTGATCAGGTGTAGTGTGGATAAGAATATACAGTTAGTGTGTTGCCCTGTGGGGTCTTCAGGTTCAGGCTCCTGCTTCTGCAGGACCTCACTCCTCTCAGAAGCTGCTTTGCTTCATCCTGAGACTGATCAGGAACCACAAAGAAGGTTCTTCCAAAGTTTCCCCCCTTGTGGAGCAGAGCAGCTCTGTGGGGAATGTGCTGCTGTGGGGATTTCCAGAGCTCAGAGAGCACAGCCTGAGCTCTTACTGACTGATTTGCTTTTCGCACCTTCCAGGGCGGAGAGCTAGTGGCTGTTGTAAGAGGAGTGAATGCCCCACTGCTGCAGAAGACCATCCTGGAACAGCTGGCAAGGCAAAGGAAGGTTTTGGAACATGGAGGAGAGCGAGTGCTGGTAATCGGCCACTAAAGCCTTTAAATACCTGTGGATGTGCACGCCGGGGAGGTTCAGCCAGCAGAGCAATAAAGCAGAGTTACTTCCTTGCAAAAAATCCCCTCCACAGCCCAGCCAATCTGCTGAGCCTCTGCCACAGGGCCTGGCTTTTTGTGTGTCCAAACTACCANAGTCCCTGTGACGTACAGGGAGGGGCTGAAGGAGCTGGGTTTGGTCACCTGGAGAGAAAAAGCAGCAGATGTCTAGTGAGGGATTGATGGAGAAGGCAGAGATAGTTCTCAGTGCAACACAGCAAGGGAACAAGAGATAATGGGTTGAGTTGCAGCAGGGAAAGATCCAAGTGAATAGAAGTATTCAGTGTAGGAGTGATAGGACTGGGACAAGTTCCCAGAGAGGCTGTGGAGATGCTCAAAACTTAACACAGCCTTCAGCAACATCCTCTACCATTGAGACTGGCCCTGCTTGGGCAGGGCCTGGGACTGGAGCCCTTCAGAGGTCCCTCCCTACCTCAGTCAGCTGTGATTGTTTAAGTGCCTTTCCTGGCTGAAGGCAGCTCTGGATTGTGGACAGAGCTGAGGGCAGGGAGGTTTCTCATAGCTCAGCACTGCTTCTCCTGCCACTTCTCCCAGTCCTCGTGGACAAGAGGCCCTGATTTAATTTTCCTTTTTCTGGGGGATTCAGCCAAGCAAGCTGCTGGGAATAGACATCTCTGTCCCACCAGAGCTGCTGTTCCAGGTCCTGCAGGTGAGATCTACCTGCTTCTCAGGGCACTGACACTGAGCTGCAACTTGGCTGTGGCCCTGGCTCTGACCAGTGTCACTTTGTCCCCTAAGACTGGGACCCAGAGGTGTTTTCCTGTGTGGGGAGGGTGAGTACCAGCCAGCTGAGGGTGTCTGAGTCCAGGCAGTTTGCATGGGCAGCCCTCCAGAGCAGAAATGTTTTTCTAGAAACACCTGTTTTCCTTTCAGGCTGAAGTTGATTCCATTGACGCTCTGGAAGGATTCAGAGGACAATGCCAGCCTGTCTTTCTGTTTTATGCAGTGAGTGAAAACATTTTCCCAGTTGCATAGCAATAAACATGACCTGCTAGTGGGAAGAACTTTTGGAGGGATATTCTTTAATGTGTGATGGGACAAGTTTATTTGCTCTGTATCTGCCGGTGATCAGGTGTAGTGTGGATAAGAATATACAGTTAGTGTGTTGCCCTGTGGGGTCTTCAGGTTCAGGCTCCTGCTTCTGCAGGACCTCACTCCTCTCAGAAGCTGCTTTGCTTCATCCTGAGACTGATCAGGAACCACAAAGAAGGTTCTTCCAAAGTTTCCCCCCTTGTGGAGCAGAGCAGCTCTGTGGGGAATGTGCTGCTGTGGGGATTTCCAGAGCTCAGAGAGCACAGCCTGAGCTCTTACTGACTGATTTGCTTTTCGCACCTTCCAGGGCGGAGAGCTAGTGGCTGTTGTAAGAGGAGTGAATGCCCCACTGCTGCAGAAGACCATCCTGGAACAGCTGGCAAGGCAAAGGAAGGTTTTGGAACATGGAGGAGAGCGAGTGCTGGTAATCGGCCACTAAAGCCTTTAAATACCTGTGGATGTGCACGCCGGGGAGGTTCAGCCAGCAGAGCAATAAAGCAGAGTTACTTCCTTGCAAAAAATCCCCTCCACAGCCCAGCCAATCTGCTGAGCCTCTGCCACAGGGCCTGGCTTTTTGTGTGTCCAAACTACCAAAATTTCTGAGGAACAAAACTGCTTCACTTGTGTGGCCTGCTAGTCTGAAGGCATCTCCAAAGCCTGCAAGCTCCCTCTGGCGACATTGGCTGGTCTGTTCCTGGGAATGTTTTTCCCGCAGCTCTTGGTCAAGTGACTGAGAGCTCAGCAGGTGACCCTGGCCAGGCAGATGCTCCTGTCACTGCTGAGCTGAGCCTGGCCCCGAGGGGAAGGGGGGCTGGTTCCTGCTCAGGTGGAGGTGGGAAGAGGGGCCCTGCCTGGCAGAGGCTCACCTAGAGGGTACAAGGATATTTGGGATGTTCCTTGCTCATCCACAGGTGCAAGACAGAGCCTTCTCCAAGGAGGACGGAGGCGTGGCTGCTCTTCAGGAACAACGGGAAGGCTAAACGAATAAGGCAGAGACAGGTGTAGCATGTTCTTTGTGCCTTTGCTACTTTGGAACCTTCAGGGAGGGTTGAGCTCCTGCTGGGACACCAGAGGGGGCCCTTTCTCCACCTGGGCACAGCCCAGCTCTGCCCATCCCCGACACATGGACAGGGGAGGGTCCCTTTGGAGGGAACCCTGTGGGTGTGTGACATCGTATTTAACCTTACAATGTGTGTTTTATTTTACATTTGACCTCCCCTTGCTTTCTGGCCTGCTGAGGGCTCTTGGAAATCCCACATGGCTCTATTCTGTCTTGAACGCAAATACTGAAGTAGCTCCAACTGTTGCTGGAAAAACCCAACCAAACAGGTGGTTTTTAAAAGGAAACAACAACACTTGGGTACCAAATCTGTCTGCACCAACTCGTGCCTTGTTTAAAATTAGCCACCTATTCCCAAAGGCTTTTGTCACTGGTCCCAAAAGGAACATTTTTTCTCGGCTTTGCTGGGACACGTGTGCACACCAAACCCCGAGCCCCAAGTGCTGGGAATCGCAGCAAAACACTCCCGGCTTTAGCGGAGGCCCCGCGGATCACGGTGGGGGTTGGTCCCCGCCTCTCCTGACTATCGCTAATTTTGTGCGTTTCCTTCCCGCGGAGGCTGACGCGCGCACCGGACCCGGGATCACAGCCGGCAGCGGGGAGGGGATGCGGAATTCGCCAATAAATAAAGGATTTGTGGGCAGCACCGTTCCCTGCGTGTCCCT
>WEIV01006918.1:11461-91382 GCA_013390005.1 Calyptomena viridis
TGCCGGCCCGGCCATGGCCGCGGCCCCGGAGGGAGCGGAGCCCGAGCCGTGCCCGGAGCCGCCCGTGCACCGGCTGAGTGTGGCGGACCTGGACCGAGATCTGGACTCCCGAAGCGAGCTGGTGAGTCACGAACCGCCGGGGAGGCGGCGCGGCCGGGCCGCGGAAGCTATGCCGGTCCGGGCGCTCCCCTCAGGGCCCCAGGTCCGCTGGGGGTACGGTCCCCTCACACAGCCCTGAGGGAGGGTCGGTGAGAGGGGTCGGCGTGTTCTTCACAGAGCCCTAAGGGAGAGTCCGATCCTGTCCTCTCTCACAACCCTGAGGGAGGATCGGCGTGTCCCTCACAGGGCCCTGAGGGAGGGTTGGTGAGGAGGGCTCTGTGTGTCCCTCACAGAGCCCTGAGGGAGAATTGGGTCCTGTCCTCTCACACAGCCCTGAGGGAGGGTCGGCGGGTCCCAGGCTAATCTGTGCCAGTTCCAGCTCAGTGACACGGGTTCTCTCACGGTCATTTAGGTTAATTTCATATTCTTCTCCTCGTAGAGGAAAACAACCACCCAAGCCCAGAGTTCTGTAGGGCGGGTACCTGATGTAGCAGGTTACATCGTCATCGTTTAACTTCTCTCTTGCTGCAAAACGCTTTATAGTGCAATAGCGTCTTTATTCTCAGAAGACGAGAAGTATTTTATAACCGCTTCTGGGAATAAGTTTCACACAGCCCCCGAGAAGGAAATATCCTCATTTAACCAGGTGAAACTGTGACCCTGCCCTCAGAGCTCTCGCCATCCTCTCTGGGCAGAGGAGTGCTGGGAGGAGTCTGTGTGGCTGCTTCAAACTATATTTTAGTTAAAATAAAGTCTGGGAGATGGAGTAGGCAACCTGAACTCAGTCTGTGGTTTCTGATGTACAGATTGACGACAAAGAATTTGACATTCCTCAAGTTGATACCCCTCCAACACTGGAGAGCATCCTAAATGAGGTGAGTGGTCCATTAGACAGGAGGGAAGGTGAGGCAGCACATGCTTGTTTGGCTCTTCTCCTCCTGTGTTTTTTCTGGGAAATAGAAGTGTATAACTTTATTATGTCCCAGTATTAATAGCTGGCAAAGTGCATGATCTGTTGAGTAATTGCTTTACAGTGTGTGACATGGAATGTGGGGTGTTTTTTTTCAATTAAAGTGTCCACAGCTGCAATGCGTAGAAGATTTCCATCAAGTCTGTACATGTTCACTTGTGCATCTGGACAGTCACCTGAAGCCTATACAGTCTGTTAAAGGTCAGGGGTTTCAAACAGCTCTTTTTTTAGCTAATATTGCAGAGTTTCTGAATAGCTCCTAAGTTGTGGGAGGAGGTGAGACCTAGATTCTTCACAGGTTCCTTTGTGTCTTTCATTTCACATATTTAGCTCTCTGGCAGGAGCAATGAACTGTCTCAACAGCTGATGTTACCTGTAGTAACATCTTGCAGGGGAGAACTGACTTTGTCTCACTTGTATCACCTCAATGTGTTGCTCTTGGAGTGTACAATCCTTCAAAAGGGAAGAGCATAGAAATAAGGACTAACTCAAAGAGAACAAGCTTTTTAACAAAATGAGGAAATTGGTGGCTGGACTTCCTTTTCTTCTAGAGAGAAGAGCCTGGGAGTGGTTATAGCTCTTTTAAAAACCTGTATTAAAAATACAGATAAAAGGTGTCTCAAACAGATACAGACGAGAAACAAGAGGAGTAGGGGTAGTGCACAGAGCTGTATCCTGTTTCTGCTGCTTCCTGGGTGGTGGAGGTAGAAGGAGTTGAGTAAATCTGGGTGATACCAAACTGCCAGGAGTTGCAGTGACATCCTTGTCGGAGGAGTGGAATCCAACTGTTAAGTCAGGGAGGTAATCCTGAAGGAAGTGTAGTTCAGTGCAAACAAATACAAAATCTTACTCCAGTGCTGTTGATCTCAGTTACACATGGGATGGGAATGACTGGTAAAGCACCTTTGAGAAGGATTTTAGTGGAGAGCAACCTGTCTCAGCAAAAAAAAGCACAGCTGCAGTGGAGAAAGAGATGCTTAATGGGCACAGGGCTGCCAGCTGTAGGATATGAGGGGCACCTGCTCTGCTCTCTGCTCCTTTGGCATCAGCTGGGATGTTGTGTTTTCTCTGTCTTGCCTCTGTGATGAGAGAACACCACGAACTGCACTGAATTTAGGGAGAATGACTGCTTGAAAACCACTGTAATAAAAAAATCCAGGCCATGACTGAAAGGATAACGAGACTTCCAACAGAAGAGCACAGAGAAGAGTAAAATCAACCCTTGTAGCAGCTGGAGGGGCTCCTGGGCTTTCATTACCACTTGGTGAAGTGCTGGAGTAGGTGATAATTCTAGGCCTTCTCTTGGAGACTTGAGGAGCAGCTCTGTTAAAGGTCAGTTTGTTCGGATGGAGTAGATAATATTTGTTGGGAAGAAAGATTGATGATGACTGAAGATGACTTTCTTTGCAGCCCACTCTTGTGATTATTATTGAGTCCTGGAATTTGGTTCTTCTGCAGAATCTGTCCCATAAAAAAGGGATTAATAGTTCTGTTTTTTAAATCTGAGACTCTCTTGTCCTCCCCTCAATTCCCAGCTGAATTGGTGCTGTTTTGCTAACGTTTCAGTTATGCTGTTGTGTGTTTTGAACATTTAGCAATCTGTGGTGATTCTCTCCCTTCAGACTGATGATGAAGAAGAGTCTTTTGTTTTGGAGGATCCCTTTCTCTTGAACATTGATAACACAGACACACACTCCTATGACACCTCCTCTGTGGCCAGCTCTGACAGCGGGGACCGCACACACCTGAAGAGGTACTGCAGCCTTCAACCATTTTTAAAGGGTTATATCCATTAAAAACAAATAGTTTGGTGACAGAACACTGTTATTCCTCCGGGGTCATGTAGACAAGATGGGATTTGTTGCACTGGGGCCTGTTTGAGCAATAAATGCATTTTATGGGAGACTGTTTAAATTTCCCTGAATTTTAATTAAATCTCTAAAATACTGAACTATGGTGACTTTAAAGAAAATCTTTCAAAGGGGCACGTGACCCCCAGAGTCTACAGGTGGTTATTTGTGAAAAGCAAGTGCTGTTGTCCCTGTGAGTGGATTGCTAATGTTGACATCTAAAATGAGATAATTAGCTCTAGTACTGCTGACTTGTCTCGTTAATTCCTCAAATGATGGCCCGAGCCACTCCCTTGGCTGCTCTGTGTGGCTGTTGCATGAGCAGTTCAGTCTGATGTGTTATGTTGGCATATGGTGGTGTGCAGACTCACTGTCCCTTCTGGTTTTTTCCAATAAGATGGTTTGTACTGAGGGAAATGTTACCTGATGTGGCTTAAACATTTCCCAGTACAGAGTAGGCAGAAAAACCTGGAAGTGTTCCTGTCACCTGGTGAGACTGGTTGCTGTGGTTATGGGTCCTTAGCCATAATCTAAGTTATTAACAATATAATGCTTCAGCCTATGTGTGAACTACTTATCTGTGCACCTTTGGGGAGACAGGAACCCAGTGTTTCCCTGTTAGCTTTGGGAATTTGGCGCTCTGGTGATGTGAGCTTGGCAACAAAATTGTGACTTTCCTGGGGATTTTCCCTCCATTGTGGTTGCTGGAGTACACCAGTGCTCCTGAGAAAGAAATGTTCCTGCATGCTGGGTAGTTTTAAAAGACATTCTGTCCATAGACAGAAGCACTGAAGTTTTCATTACAGCCTTTACAGGCTGAAATCCCCAACTCAGTGAAACATTCCTTAGAGAGCTGAAGTGCTGCTTTCAGGCTTTATTAATAAATCCTAAGGTTTGCAGATATGTGTTTGGACCTGACCATTTGTTTGGAGAACTACTTCTTTTTCTTCAGGAGATGAGTTAAAATCAAACTTTGTGGGGGCAGAGCTTTGCTAATGATCCAATGTCTCCTCTCATTTTGTGGCCCCAAGAATAAGAATGGAAACTCCATATGAGTTCCAGGGCTGTGCAGAATTTACCTGCTGGCTTAGCTGAGGGTTAGGCAACATTCCAAACTTTGATTGTGCTCTGGTGCTTTTGATTTATTTCTTTTCCCTTAGGAAGAAAAAACTCCCAGATTCTCTCTCACTCCATGGATCAGTGATACGGCTCTCACTTCTCAAAGGAATTTCTGCCCAAATAGTGTCTGCAGCAGTAAGTATCATCTGGTCACATCCACCTGGGAAAACCTGACCCTCTTTTGGGGTGTGTGAGGCGTGTGTGATCTCTTCCTCCCCCTGCCCAGAGCTGGGAATTCTGCCTCTCTCACTCCTGGTTCTCCTGTTTCCCTAGGACAAAGTGGATGCTGGCCTGCCCACTGCTATTGTAAGTACTCCTGCTTAGCAATTTGAAGTCAAGCATGTTAATTAAAATGCATCAGAAGTGAAGCTGCCTGTAGGTAAATGAGAAGAGAAATAGTTTAGGCAGGTGCAGTGCAGCAAGTGTTTGTTGTGCCTTTGTGAAATGAGTTTTAATGTTTTACAAAGGAACTAAAAATGTGTTTGGTCACTTTTGCTGTAGTAGCATCAGTCCATAAGAAATTATACTTTGTTTAAAAAAGAAAAAGGAAACAAAAGGCTGCAGAGCTGTAAGTGATGTGCACATAGTATAAAAACCAATACTTGCATATCCAGACATTAAAGCACTTGAATTATTTTAACCTGACTTGCACTTGTTAATAAATAAGTAGAACAACGTTAATACATTTGCAGCATTATGTGATTTCTATTAGGCTTTATTAGTTGGGTGCAGGTTTGCAAGTGTAGTAGAGTCTTGGAGCTCTGTTTAATTCCCCATGGAAGGCAGTTGGTGTCTTTGGGATTGCTGTGGACTGTCTCTTCAGGAGACCAGCACTGCCCAGGGTTTTAGAACAGTTCAGATGTGGATGTAGCAGCTGATTGAGGAGAAAATCCTGAGTATTTGTACACAAAAAGAATGAGGCTGACTTTAGAGAGGAGAAATTTTACTGTGGGTGCCACTCAGAGCATTCAAATTTCAAATAGCAGAGGAAAAGGCAGCCCTCTGATCTTGAGAAGATCTGTGTGATGCTTGTTCAGGTGTAGTACTTATCTGGCTTCATATAGGAATTGCTTATTTATAAATTTAAAAAGTTTATAACTTTTGAAATCTTCCCCTTTTGGCAAACTTTGCTTCATAAGTGGTGGATTTGTGAATGATTTCTTCTGCTTTCAATCTTTCTGTGTGACTCTTTCAGGCAGCATCAAATCTGATAGCAGTGGGCACTTCCCATGGGTTAGCACTGATATTTGGTAAGTTAAAAATAAAGTTTGGAGGTTTTTTTGCACTTTAATGATCTTAAAAAAAGTGTAAACAGAAGCAAAAAACCTCCTGATTTAGAACTGCAGGTTGGATTTCTAAGATGTTGTTTGTGCTAAGTGTCATTTTCTTTCAGTAAAGCAGAAGTAATATTTTGCTTGTCCTTATTCACATATTCCTTCTGCTTTGTTGGGGATTGGCACATTGATGTTGAGAAATGTAGCTCTGTAGCACTTGTCTAAAGAACCTTTTCTGTGTATAAATGGGAAATACTCTGTTTTCATGTGGAAGAAAGCAGGAGCAGTATAAAGCCATCATCACCAAGTATTCATCTTCTGCTCTAGGACATAGTAGCTGTCAGCATTAGGGAAATTAAAATGTGTTCTTTGGGAAGTGGAGCTTCTGAGCCCTGGCTTGTTTCATGGGTGTCTCCTTCCCTGCACCAGTCACCCACCTCTGTGTCCCTTCACTCTGTTGGTCTTTCCTCTTGTCACCAAACTTTATTAAAAGGATTTCTGAGTTTGTGCTTCTGTTTTTCCAGGTCACTGGTTGGGCCAGAACAGCTCCTGATCTGTTCCCACACACATTGAGTTTTATGCCTTTTGTCTGTGCAGTACTAAATCTTGAACCATTTTAGAAATTACTTTTGTTTCACAGCTGGATGAAATCATTCAAAAGGCCAAAATTGTGGGGCACAGGGTACAACAGAAGGGTGGGAAACACTGTGACAGTGTGACACTCACCTTCCTGAGTGTTCAGACATTGAACTATTCAATGCCATTTGATCAGTATTGAAACAATCCCAGGATGTGCTTAATCTGAATATAAGTAACTACTTATGTGCTACAGGTAACCCATGATCTTACTGAGTTTTAGCTCTAGATCTTTGTGGATTTTTTTCAGTTTTGTTAAAAATTGGTCCCGTACGTGGAGCTCTCCAGTGTCACTCCAATGGGACACATCACGATCTGACATTACTGGGAAGGGTTTGGTGCTCTCATTTTTGATCTGTTACTCTGATCTTCCTTTTGCTCTCTGGATGCAGACATGATGAAGTCAGCAAGCTTTTAAATAAGAAGCTGCTCCTCTGCAAGTGTCATAATAGATTATTTTTAGCATTTTACATTCCAGAAAAGATTCTAGGACTCTGTGAAAGGGTCATTCTTACATTTTGGCTTGGGTTTGTTCTGTAATTTTTAAACCAGCAGTTTGTCTGTAGACTGATCAATATCTGTATTTTTTTATGAAAACATTTTTCTTCTAGATGTGTTAGGGTGAGATTTACCCCCAAAGATCTGTCAGCTGTGCAGGGTTTATATGGTACAGTGGGAACATAACACCTTCATTTTGCCTGGAAAAATGTAGGTTCATTTTCTGGTTGAACAAAACTCTGAACAGTGTTGTCACTAGCAAATTTTTTAACCCTTTTTTTTTTTCTTTCAAATATTTGACTTCAGCTATTTTGTTTGTCTCTTCTCCTGAGTCCACCTGCACTCTTGACTTGTCTGCTGTGTGCTTTTTTAAGGAAATCTTAGAAAACTTTGGTTCTGCTTCTTCAAATGCTTCTGTTGGCTCTTGAAAAGTTACCACGGGGCATTTCCCAATTCGTGCATCTGATCTTTGAAAAGCAACATTTTTTAGTGGATTAGAGTTGCATTAATTGCCTTCTCTTTCCTATACTCTTAAGTGTTGCAGAAGTGGTAAGAAGAGATGCCTGGAGGCCTGTAGACACTCCTCTGGTAGCTGTTCCATGGCCACATCATCTTGCAGGGAATAAAAAACCTCCTAACACATGTAAATTCTCAGTCTGGTATTTGGGAAGGATTTGGTGCTCTCATTTTTGATCTGTCTTTTGGGTAGTTTTTCTGCTATTTGGTGCTTTGTTACCACATTTGCATAATGACAGTGATTTATACCTTAGGAATATGACTCTTATTTTCTCTGTTGGTTGTAAAACTTATGGTGAGTGTCCTGAGTCTTTGAGGGGTATGGCAGCACTAAACCTAGATTTTGGGGATCACTACCCTTGGGTATTTTTTAAATTAATGGGGAGTTTGCTGAGTGATTGTAACTGATTGGAAATCATGTTAGCACTTATATTACTGTTATATTATCAGTTTTATTTCTTCTCAGTTTTCTTTTTTTTTTGGTCATCAATACGATGAAGTTCAAATTTATAAACTCACTTTTAAAACTGCTCGGATTTAAAACACTATCACAGCATCATTTCTTGAATAAATCAAAAAGTGAAATGCTAACCAAAGGAAACACTCAGCAAAATCTGAAGGTTCTCTGTCTTTGGGGATTGTCACAAGTGTGGTGTTTATTAGTTCATTCCTTTCTTTTATATTGATTTATGGCTTTTTCTTTCTTCTTCTGGCCCTTTCTGTGTGGACTAAACAGGAAAAGGTACAGTAACTCTGCACTGTGCATGTGCCCTGCATGACCAGCTCCTGTCTTGCCCAGTTTGCATGTTATCTGTGCCAGGATTTCAGGTGCCAGCTCAGCACAAGGCAGTGCAGGAACCCCTTCATGGATAATGGGCTGTGGGGGTGCATGTGCATTGCACACTCCCAAATTCCCCAGGCAGGAGCAGCAGGGGAACAGGTAAAGCTGCTTTTCGTCCTGTCCTAGGGCAGCAGGTCCATAGCTATTTGTGAAGGTGTTATTTTGGGGCAGGACAAAGTCTCTTCCATGAGCTCACCGTCTTGGCACTGTGCCTAAGGGAATTTGAGTAATTCTGCAGGAAACCAGCAGGCTTTTCAAACTCGGGAAAATCAGAGCTTAAAAAAAGATCTCGATGGAAACCTAGTGATCTGAGCGCTATCAACTTCTGCGGTGTTATGCTCATTTCTTGGGTCTGGGAAGTGACTTATTTCATGTTCACAAACTTTGTTCTGTGCTTGCAGAGCTGTGTCTAAGTGCCATCTCATTTTGTCTTCAGACTCTGAGAGCAACACACTGCCAGAAAATTTTCAGATGAAGAATTGCCTTATGGATTGAGAAACTAGAAACATTTTTTGACAATCAATAGCCACCTTTGTTTCAAGCATTTGTAAAATTCGTTTTATGTTTAATGCTAAACGTGCATCAATTCCAAGCTGATAATATAAGTCTGGAAAATCATCAGATCAGCTTTTATAACCTTTTTCTTTTACCTATTTTTATTAGTTTGCCAGCTGATTAATGGGAGCTCATTGTTTCTATGACCTTGCTTTGCTTTGGAAGCAATTTCATATATACAATAGTTGGGATTTTTTTAAAAAACCCTAATGTGTAATGGATCCTCCTAGTGTTCTTCCTTTGACTGGCTGGAAACAAGAACAAGTACTGGCATTGGTCATACAAATCACTTAATTTTGGGATCTTTGTCTTGCATTGACATTGAGGGTGAGGGGAAAAAAATGGTTTTGGAAAGTTCCTGTGGGGAAACATATAGATGTAAAGCCTTTTCAGAGAAAGCTGTGGAAGATTCTCCTATTTCATGTCTTAGAGGAAACAGGTCATTGATTTAAGCCAGGCTTAAGCTGCAGCAGAAGGTACAGGATGCCATTCACCTTTCACATGAAGAGCTGCACTGTTGCCCTGTTTTCAAACATTTTTATTGTTAGTGGTATTTTTCTAAATGAACTGTATTTCCAGACCTCTGGAGCAGGAATTATTCCTTTGGATCTTGACAACATGTGGAGAATATCTCTTGGGGAAACGGATCTTCCACCTGTAGCTCTGTGTTCTCTGAGCTTCCATGGAGAACTTCCATGACTTATCTTTTTCTTTGACCTGTTCTGATCTGTGCTGTCAGGGATCACAGGGGTGTCGAGGTGTTTACTGATGGCATGGCCAAGGATGTTTTCTCCTCACCCTGGACAGTTCTTTAGAATTCCATGAGTTCAAGCTGCTGCTCTTGCTCATATTTGTGTCCCCCCACTGATGCCTTTTCATACAGGTAGCATTTGAGAGGTGACTCCCACTGTGTGCTCAGCCATCAGTGTGTCTGTGCTGACTGATGGATACATCATTTCTGGGATACATCCACACCCTGTAGCACATCACTAGTGGTGCTCCAGCCTGGAGAAGTGTTTCCTGTGCCTGGACAGATCTTCCAAGGGGTTTCCGGTGCTCAGGCCTGTTCCTCTCCTTTCTTTTCCTTGCCCAAGGGGAATCCTGCACACAGAGGTGCTTCTGATGCATTTCAAATCTCTCCAGCTTTCATTCAAACAATACTCACAAAGCATCTGTTCTCTCTCAGCATTTTAACAGTGCATCTTGGAGAGCAAGTTCCTTTTCCCTATAGCTCCTGGCCTTTATCAACAAAACCAAGGAATAAAATTACAAAATAATAATCAAATTATGACATAAAATTAAGCCTTTGTTGGGGTTTTGCAGTTGATGTTCAAATGCAGAAATATAAGGCTCAGAAGATAGAATTAATTTTCTGTCATCTTCAATGCTATAGCTTAATCAGAGTAGTAAAAGGGAAGTTAAATACTGCTTTGATTTTTCTAGTAGTTCGTTCTTCATTATATAATACCTCTGCATTTCCATATTCTTTGTGCCTGGTTTGTACTTTTAAAAACAGTTCTCATATTTACCTCCAGGACAGTGTCCTGCTCCCTCTGTACTAATGTGCTCTCATCTTGTAAACTATTTTAAGAACTTAACTGGAAGTCTGTGAATTGTAATGTACCCCATGTGGATTGTACATGTAAATAATTGCACGGTGTTAGTTTTAATCACTGCTCCTCTAATTTCTGGCTGATTGTTCTGCTCCAGATCAGAACCAGGCTCTCCGGCTGTGTCTGGGCAGCACTGCTGTTGGGGCCCAGTACGGGGCCATCTCTGCTCTCAGCATCAACAATGACTGCTCCAGGCTCCTGTGTGGCTTTGCAAAAGGACAGGTAATTCCCAAAGGATGAGCTCTGCCCTGAGAGACTCTCTGGAGCTCCAAGCCAAGCACCCTGGGTCTGTAGCTCAGAAGCGGTTCCACATGGTATGCTCTGCCCAGAGCCAATTCCTGTGTCCAGGGAGCTCACTCAGGTTGTTTGGGGTGGGTTTCTGTGGAGGGAGTAATGCAGAATGTAGTGGAGGATCTAATTGTGACAAATTCCTGCCCCTGATAAGCGGAAATGTGCAATGGCTCACCAAGACAACCTGCTTAGTCTTTCTAGGTCTCTTTGTAAGGACTGTGCTTGGTAATTAAAGCTGGTTTTTACTCTGGTGATGATTAGAAGTTCTTGGAACTCATATGTAGCCCCAAAGTTTACTTTTTACTAATACCTTACTTGCGTTGTATGACAGAAGTAGCATAGGTTTTGAATGCAGGAGGAAAAGGGTTTGAGCCTGGTGATGTGCTTTTCTGCCCTTCTCGGAACCAAAGGAGAGAAAGCAATTCCTGAACAAAAGTTACAAAACTAAAACTAAACCGAAATGGATATATTTTAACTTGGTAAACTTTATAGGAATACAAAGAAGGCTACTTTGTTTTTCTTTTTAGATTCCCTTCCCCTTGCTCCTTTGGCTTTCACATTCATTGTAGATGAAACACAACCTGTGGTGTAGGGCTAAATGACAGCTTGCTCCAGACCACATGGAAGTAGAGATTTAATCCAGCAGCCAGTTTTAAATAATACTCAGATGAAATATTTTGGAGCAGCAGTTTTGAAATATTTGGTCTAGGAGCATTGATAGATGGTTTATACAATCACATGTAGTACTATTTCCCATAGAATGTTTGATTCAGATTGTAGTCTCAGCTCTTCTGGGCTTAATAGTCTTCAATTAGGCAGTGAACAGCCTAGGACTTCCTGCTGCTGAGGTGAGAAGTTGCTTGAATTGAATATGAAGGACAAGCCAAGCTCTGTCCTCCTGCCTGACCTGTCACACTGAGCAGGCACAGGGGCAGAGGAGGGACAAGGTCTGTGGTAGCCTTGGAGATGCTTGAGTTTTGCTAATGGCTGTTAGCAGAGATCACCTGTTCAGTGATTCTGTGAGACAGAAATGCACTGAACCACTTGGAGCAGTGTTGTGTGGTACCAAAGTTATCTTGCATTCTTTACTGGTGTTGCCAGGCTGTGAGAGCTGTGAGGTGAGTGACATTGGGACCTGGCCAAAAGGACATGTCTCAGAGTTGTGAAGATAACTCCAGCTGTAAGCAGATGAGTAAAGTGCTTGGGAAGACAGGGTAGGAACAGATTTCAGGTCACTTTGCTCTGAAAACCCTACTAACCCAGGGTGCTGATGGGAGTTTATTGATGTGCTGTAATGCACAAAGTGATGGAGTGAGGCCTTTGACAGTAAATGTGTCCTGAGCACAGTCTGCTTGCAGATCACAATGTGGGATCTGGCCAGTGGGAAGCTGCTGCGATCCATAACGGATGCTCACCCCCCAGGAACAGCTATTTTGCACATCAAGGTAACAAACACTGATGTACTCCTTTTATTTCACTTCTGTTCATCAGATGTGGTAACTTTCCTTGTGCAGTACTTGTAGATTTACAGACTAGAGCAGAACCTGGGAGCTCCAGGCACCGGTATGCAGACATGAGAAAAATGAGTGGAAAATCTGTTTAAAAATGAAACTGAGTATTTTGAGAGTTGACATAATATTATTGGCTGCAAGTTGTACTGTAACAAACAACAGTTGTTGTCTGTTACTACTCCTCTCCAATGCCAAAATGTATGAAGAATTAGTTGCTAGAACACATTTCTCTAAAACTTGCAATGTTTTGACCTGGATACGTGACCTGCCAACTTAAAACTTAGAGTCTGAACTGTGATAAGTAGCTTCTCTCAGCAGTTTTTCAAATAGCTTGTCTTTCTGTAGGTACAATGCTCGTACTTGTGTGTGCTGTTCATACTGCCATGGCATATATTTTTATATCCATTTTTTGGTAGTTTCTTAGGGCCACTTTTAATCTACTTATCTGCTCAGTTTACAGATGACCCGACACTTGCAATTTGCAATGACAGCGGAGGCTCTGTGTTTGAACTGTCATTTAAGTAAGACAATAACTCTTAAGTACCTGTAGAAAGTATAAGAAAAACCAAATCTGGCTCATAGTCTTTAAAACCTAAGCAGAAAAAAGCCCATTGGAACCAATAAAGCTGCTGTCTGAATATTGAAGGTGTAATTTAGGGCTGCAGTAAAGGTGCAATCAGCTGAAGCAAGATGCTGTCTGGCACTGCAACAGGTTAAGAATAGCCTCAGTTATTGAGGTGTCAATGTATTTGTCTAGGATTTTGGCATTCCTTGGGAGCTCTCACAGAAGTGCTGCCTCTTGATCTTCTTTGACTCAGGAGTGAGAGCTGCCCTGCAGTTACCACTCATTTTCTTCTTGGTCTCTCAAAATGAGGAGGGACAAGGAGGGAAGGATTGACAATCAAGGGAATCATGTCCTGCAATTTCCAAAATGTTCATGTTAAATAAGGTCTTAGGGAATTCTTGTCTGTATCTGGGCAGCTGTATGGGACTGCTTCCAGTGACATGGTGAAAGTGATCCCTGGTGCTGTGCAAAGGGCTTTCCAAAATGAGTATTTCTGAAGGATCACTCCTGAGGTGGTTGGGCTGATCTGTTCTTGGTAACTGGTGACTGAGCTGGTCTCTCTTCCTTGCAGGAGGGTTATGGGAGTGAGGACATGTGAGTCTCGGTGTCTCTTCAGTGGCTCCAAGGGGGAAGTTTGTTGTATTGAGCCATTACATGCCAAAGTTGATCTGAGAGACCATCCTATCACCCAGTATTCACTGCTGGCCATGGCTTCCCTCACAAAGGTAACCTGCTGCTTGCAGGAGGCTTGGTGTGGGAAATCACAAAGGAGAAGTTCTCTGCTAAATGCTCAAATGTTTTATTTTGCCTTGTTTTCCTTGAAGATACTGGTCATTGGCCTGAAGCCATCTCTGAAGGTGTGGATGACCTTTCCCTACGGTCGGGTGAGTAATGAAGCCAAACAGCTGCTCTTTGGGTTATGGTTACAAACAGTTTCTGGAGTGAGGAGATGGGATTAGAACCGGATGTTTGGTGTCGCTACCTTGTCAACACACTGTAAAATGCACTGTGGAATTG
Organism: Calyptomena viridis; assembly: GCA_013390005.1. NCBI lineage: Eukaryota > Metazoa > Chordata > Aves > Passeriformes > Eurylaimidae > Calyptomena > Calyptomena viridis. Next base: position 24,817 of record WEIV01006918.1, read on the forward strand.
CAGTGCTGACCTGTTGGTCTGGTGTAGCCTGGATGCACCCACAGGTGAGATGTTCACCTGGTTATGGCTACAGTCACCTTGGACTCGGGGCATTGCTTTACACAGGAACCGTACAACAGACCCCTTAATTAAGGGGACCCAAGCTGAGTGGAATTAAAGCACTAAATAGTCTTTTAAATTCTTGATTATTCCATTTCACTAGTTGCTGGTGAATTCTTCCTGGAAAAACAGCTGGGGGCAGATGTGAGATAGGTTGGGAGAATGGAGACAAGGCTGCAGCTTGTTGTAGTCCATCTGTCCCCTGGAGACTGGGTGTTCATGGAGCACGTAGGACACTTGTGGTGCTATGACTGGGTGTCCACTTTGGCAGGAGTGCAACTAAATGTGGGGCTTGACCAAAGAGCACAAGCTGCTGCTAAGTTGTCAGTGGGCCAGGAATTGGCCTTGCAGCCCATGTGTGTACGTGACAAAGTCATTGGGAAGAAGCTGATGAGCCACATGTATCCTGGAGCTGTGAGTCTGCCTGGCCTGCCTTAAATACTGACTGTGCTCTTGTCTGACAGATGGACCCCTCCAGTGTCCCTCTCCTGGCGTGGCACTTTGTGGCTGTGCAGAGCTCTGTGAACCCCATGCTGGCCTTTTGCCGAGGAGATGTTGTGCATTTTCTGCTGGTAACATTCCTGGCATGTTTTGTGCTGCTTTTCAGACAGTCATGTCTCATTCACACATTCAGCTGACTGAGCCTCTATTTCAGTGACAGTGACAACATGTTGGGGATGGCTGCAGCCTGCCACCAGCTGGGGAAAACCAGCCTGGTGGTCATTGCTCTCCAGCAAGCAGTGGTGCCCTTCACTGAGAATCTGGAGGCTTGAGATTTATCTGTTGCAAAAGTATTGATTTGCAGCTGGTTTCTGCTGGAGGTACAGTGTGAATTGTTTTGGGGAAGAGCACGTGAATTTGAGATACCATTTTAGGTTTTGCTTTAAAACATGAGTCTGGAAAAAAAATTGTATAAACTACTCAAGAGCTTTCAGGTCCTCTTGGTGTGTGACTTTAGGCCATGCTGCTCATCCTGCGTAGATCTGCAGCAGTTACACTTGCACATATGGTTGTTTGAAGATGGTTTCATGCCTGATTTCAGTATGTGAGCAGTACCTAGGCTTTAGAAAATCTGGCATTTTGGCTCTGGAGTGCTAAGTTTGTTTCCCGACTCTGCCATCGTCTTGCACCTTAAGCCTTGCTGGACATCATATTGTCTGGATTGGATCCTCTTTCTCCTCCATCTTCTCCCTTGGTAAAACTGGGGAGAAAGCAAAGGACGTATGTTTAAGCCTGTTCTTGTCTGGGGGGAGCTCTAGACCCCTGCAGTCAGAGTGATGCCCTTTGGGAATTGAGAGGCTGAACTGAAGGAAGTCTTTGAGTCTGAGTCAACTTTGATTTCTCTTTTAGGTAAAGAGGGATGATACTGGTGCCATACACGTCACTAAGCAGAGGCAGCTTCATCTGCACTATGATCTCATTAACTTTACTGTAAGTCTCAATGCTACAGAAGGGTTAAATTTTTTTTTGCACTAGTTTTGATGAATGTGTCTCAATAGCCTTTCTTTCTGAGCACTTGGCTGTGTTTATGCAGTGCTGACTGACTGAAAATGCCCTTCAACTTGAGACTCTGTGGACTTGGAAATAGCAAGTAGTAGCTAAAGGATAAAAAGTCAGTAGCATGAAGGCAACAATATTGCCTTTTTTGGGAGGGGTAGCTTTGTCAGGGAAACATGTTCAAGAGCCAGAGGGTATCTGGCAAGAAAGATTTTGAATATTCTATATTCAAACTAAAAAGCATGTAAACTTCTGTAATTGGCTGAGTAACGTTGTGATGTTTCCATACATGAGTGTTTGCTGCAGCATCATAATTGCTTAATGCTTTCAACAACAAAAAAAAAACTTTTGGAGAATACAGTGAGCAAAACACAAAAAGCCAAAATACCACATCAGTATGGACATCCACATCAGCTGGAATTTGAAGGTTGTTAAAAAATGTTTGGCTATTCTGAAAAAAAAAATTGTAAAAGTAGTGAAAAGAAGCCTTTTTATTTTACAAAGTTTTGAGCATAAAAGTAGAAGCCACAGAGTATGAGTGACAGGCTTTGAGTTAAACCTAGTTGTAGTGTTTTTCTTTTTAATGCCTTCTGGTGCCCTATTTACCTAAGGGGTTGGGGAACAGGTGGTGTACTTGTCTTGGGTTTGAAACCTTTGGATAGGAAGCGTGTTGTAGCATAAACAGTGCACCAGACGGGCAAGAGCTCTGGTGGATTTGCTTTTTGTCCACAGCTGTTTTCTGTGGAGATTCCATATGATTTTTCTCCAGAAGGAGCTCTCCTATCTTTAGAGTTCTGTGTGTAGTAACAAAAGCCTCCTAGAACTCTTGTACTGGCGCTCAAGGGTATGGGCAGAGCCTCTTTCATTGGCCTCCAACTGTGTGTGCACTGCTGAAATCTGGGATTTGTTGGTTTGCAGTGGATCAACTCCCGGACAGCTGTGCTGCTGGACAGTGTGGAGAAGCTGCACGTTATAGACCGTCAGACACAGGAGGAGCTGGAGACCATAGAGATCCCAGAGGTGCAGCTGGTCTACAACAGCAGCCACTTCAAATCTCTGGCCACAGGAGGCAATGTCAGTGAGGCCCTGGTAGGTACCAATGATCTGCTTTTCTCAGCAGCTGTGCTTGGGATACACCTCACTAGAAGCCTGGAGGGAAAAAGCCTTTTTGGAACATCTCAGAAGTCACACATGGTGGTGATGTGGGCAGCTGACAGTGCAGTGAGGCTTTTTTGGGGAGATGCTCTTCAGCTTTGCAATACTCTGTCCATCTGTAAAGCTGATGTGCTTTATTCTTTAAGATAATTTTTTGCTTACTATTCTTCAAAGTCTGGAGCACTAGTTACTGACAGTCAAACTTGTGTTGTAGCAACTCTTACATGTGCCCTACACATGTGCCCTTGAGGGAGATTTATGAAGCAGCAGATGGCAAGGAAAGAGCCCCCATAACTTTTTTGGCACCTGAACCCTACTTTGTTATGTTATTGGGTAGTCAGAGCTCAGCAGCACTTTAAGTTGAGTTCCCAAGCAGGGAGGGAGTGACAGCAGAGGTCTCTGAGTTAGCACTGCCCAGCAATCTGTGCTGTTCTCTCCCCATCCTCATTTTGATTTCTGAGTTACAAAAGGTCTTTAAAGTGTATTTATGTTGCTTGGGAAATTTTACAAAAACAAAAGGCGATTTTACTTGCTTGTGGTTTTTCTGCCTGTAGGCACTGGTTGGAGAGAAGGCTTGTTACCAGTCCATCAGCAGCTGTGGTGGCCAGATCTTTTACCTTGGAACTAAGGTAACTGTGGGGAGTTTGTAAATAAAAATACAGGGCATTCACTGTTGCTGGTAGCTCTTTTTGCAAAGAAGGGCTATTTTTCTTCTTTGGAGATGTGTATTGGGAACAGGTTCTTTGTGGACTTGTTGTGGGATTAAAGAAACGTGCAATAATTTGGTTTTAGCCAAGGTATGGACTAAGACCTTGTCATAGTTTTACAGCATCCTGATTTGTGCTGCTTCAGGGTAGACTCAGCATTACTTTACTGACATCTCCTCTGTCTTAAGCTCCAGTACCTCTGTTATAAATAAGCTGGGGGATAAACAGAAGGAAATAAGACAGCAGGGAAAACTGGGCTCCAGTTTGTACTGATTGTGGGTTGCTTTACTTAGTTCCTTTGTACCAGCCTGCTGTGGTGGGTCTGTGGGGTACCACAGGCTACACAAACAATTGTAAGGAACTTGCTATTTTCTTTTTTCTTTCCTAGTCTGTTCATGTCATGACGTTGAGAAGCTGGAGAGAGGTATGTTGAGAAGGAGACTGTACAGCTTAGTAGGTTGGAATTGCTTAAATATTGATCAAGGAGGGAGAGGGAGCATTTGTGAAGCATGTTCTGAGCACTGTGTTCAGGATCCCTGGTTGCCACCCAGAGCCAGCACTGAGCATACACTGATTTCCATGGGGAGGCACTGAGGGACTCCTCTGGCATGAGCTTGCAGGCTGAATGGAGGCCCTGTTCTCCCAAACAAGGGCACCATGCCTTGCCATGTGCCAGCTTCTGTTACTGAGACAGAGTTAGTGCTTTGTCTCCACCTACTGCAGGAGCTGCGTCATAAAATCCATCAAAGACTACCTAAAAAGTTCATAGGATTTTAGGTCCTTGTTTGTTGCAGAATTTTTTTGAAATATCATTTCTCTGACAGCTGAAACCCTTTCAATTTCCACACTAAAGTTCTTAATGATCTATTTATGTCTGTCTGTTCCTGTGTTGTACTTCTCACTTGAGTTAAACAGCTGTTTTCCCATTCCTTTCTTTATCCCTAGTCCCTGTTCTCTGCACCTTTAGTAGAATATGAACAGTTCAGCTCTGTTGAGCTTTTAGTTACCAAGATTGCTTCCCTCTGCTAGTCTTGTCTCCAGCCATTCACCACTGACTTTGGGTTAGTAAACTGTGATGAAAAGTCTTGCTTTGACCTCTGATTTCATGTACAGGTTTTCCTAGAAATCAGAAGTCAGTCATGATTTATGTGCTCTGAGCCAACCCCTTTCTAAATTACTGTATTGTGCTGCAGTTGTTCCCCTTTATCATAGGGGACTTAATCAAGAGTTTTAATTGAGTATGTGGTGATTAGGGTGTGAAGCTGAGAGTTAGTTCTTGCTGCAGGACAGAATGCTGGTCTGAGACTTAAATCTCTTTTCTCAAACAACACTTGAACACTTTGACCTGACATACCAAGGCTAGTGGTGCTTGACCTTGGGTGCTGATAATTCCTTGAGGCAGAAAATACTTGTAATCTACTCCAGTTCTGGTGACTGAGCTCAGGACAAGACAGAGGGTAGGATGAGTGTGTTGAAAGCATGGCAGAGTTGTTTGTTGGGCTCCATAGTGATGAGGCAAGGATGAGGGATGGAAGGTTTTTATTTGTTGTTTATTCATTGTTTTATATTGTTGTTTATTTATTTGTTAGAGAGTCACTAATGATGTGGGTCTCCATCCATCAAGCCTCTGACCTAAAATGTAAACCACAGGGACTTGATGTACTTGGGGCCTGACATTTCTTAGTGTTTTTTAACTGTCCAGCAGAAAATGTACATTTGAGAGACTCTCTTTGAGGCCCTGGCCTTTATTGCTGTCAGGGATTGTGACCCACTGCTGGAAAATGCTGGTCTTAATTGGGAGGGGATCATGTTTTCTGTAGGGCTGAGGTCCTGTATTCCTTGTTCTTTTAGAGAGTTGACCACCTTCTGAAACAAGAGCGTCTCACAGATGCCCTGGCTCTAGCTTGGTCCTTTTATGAAGGTAAAGCAAAGGCTGTAGTAGGTAAGTTTGGGTTTCTTTTTAATAGGCTTGAAACCTGTGCATGAACAGAAATCACTTTTTCAGGGGAAAAAAAAAAAGGAAGAGAATTGAATTGAAGAAGAGAAAGTAGGATGTGCTGCTTTGGGTTTGGCAGAAGCAACACTTTTACATGGAGTAGTTTGATTTGGTTTTTTAGTCCTAGTTCCTATTAACACCTTGGAAATCAGATTGATCTGTGTTGTGACTCCTGTCTGCTGGCACTTTGCCATGAAGGAGGTGGATCTGGGTGTTGAATATCCAACCTGTCCAGCTAAAGTATTCCTAAAGGTTGTGCATGACCCGTGGGTAACTTCCAGTTGTGGTTTTCTCAGCTCTACCAAGCAGGTACTTTGATCGAGGTTTCCTCTGACTCAAAGAAGTGCTGGATTTTGGGGCCATGTTTCCTGCAAAAGAGGATGCTTTGTGAGCATTTAACTTGTTATGAGAAATGTGTTAATTATGCTGGAAACTGCCACTTGAATGGTCTGATTTGTACTGGTCACGTTGATTTTACAACAAATAACTTTTGATGGTTTTGACAGATGAGATGCAAGTTCTCAGGATAAGATCCTGCTGTGAAATTGCCAGAGTATGAAGCTGTGTCTTGTTTTAATATAGCATGAGTAATTCTTTGAATAATGAAAAACTGTCTCTTTGTATTGGCATTTATGGTATTTTCCCCTTACAGCTGCTTTGCAGCAAGACCTCTTACAGCAATTGCTCTCATGTACAATCTTTGACAGCCCTCCATTAATTGTCCTCCCAGTGTTAAAGAGCACTCAGAGCTGTTCTTCCCATTCCTGTGCTGGAACAGTCCTCAAATTGGGAAGATAATCCTTTTAGAAGAGTGGGCTAAAAGTAGAACAGAAAATGGTGTATTTATTTTTGTATTTTCACTTAGATGAGAAAAGCTATTTTTTTATACCCCACTGCCTCATTTGTTCTAGGCCTGACTGGGGACACGAGCAAGCGGAAAGCAGTCATTGCAGACAGGGTGAGTCACTGAGCTCCTCCCAACTGCATTTCCATGTGATACCAAGTGTGTCCTCCAGAACTGACTCTAAAATGTGTACATGTGCCTTTCTTGCTAAGGTGGAGAGCAGGATTTTAGAGAACACTTGGAAATACCCTTTAGGTAAAGGTGGGCGTAAAATCTGCAGCGTTATCAAACCAAATTGTGATGTCATCCAGGCCTGGGGATCTCTGCTCCCCTCATGGTGAAGAGAAACCTTTTGTGTAGGGAACTCCAGAGTTTCTTGACCTTTGGAGTGGCACGTGTCCATCAGTATGTGACTTTCTGACTCTCAGGATAGAAACTTTGTTCCATGTTTATGTGGATATGGAATAAAATCTGACTGGTCCTGTTCAGTTATTACAGGAATCTTTTTCAGGAAGAGGGGGCAAGTTTTTAAAATACAAAGTTATTGCATTCAGTTGTACCTGGTTCTTCGTGTGTATTTTATTTGCAGGTAACTAAGTTTTTAAGATTCTGTATTTAAGTAAGATATTATAACTCAAGCTTTGGGTAAAATCATGGCCTGGGCGAGCCTTGTGCTTCAGGATGTGTTTATCAGCCTGCAGACTGGCTGGCAGTCAGTGTAGGCCTTCAGTGTCCCTCTGGGCACTTTTGTACCATTGTCACAGCATCATCTCTTGGCAGCCTCTTCCCTCTGCTCTCTCCTGCCCACAGCACTTCATACCCAGAGTGGGACAGCAGAGTTGACACTGCTGCCAACCCCCAGGCCAGTCTAGTGAATGTGCTGCCAAGCAAGGCCTTAGTGTAGGATTTGAATTAACTTCTTTGCATTGTCATTCAGATGGTTGAAATCCTTCTCCATTACACCGATCGGACTTTGAAGAAATGTCCTGACCAAGGGAAGATCCAGGTTATGGAGCAGCACTTCCAGGTATGGCTCTCCCCAGGACTCTTGTATGAATCTTTTGAACTTTATCATCAGGCTTTGCTTTGCTCCAGCCATTACTTATCTATTTTTGAGGAATCTTGCTGTGGTTCAGCTGAACTCTGACCTGTGTATGAACTCCTGAAATCAGGGCTTGGGTATATCTGGGTGGCAGAGCAGACCTCGTGTGCCCTCTGGCCTCTGCAGAAGTGTTATCAGCCGTATGGAAATCCATATGAACCAGCATATGGAAAACCTGTAACTACACCAGTTACCAGCTGATTCAGATACCTCATTGTTTCTGCTCTATGTTTGCCAGGCTGCATTTTGTGCTCTGCAGGATGTGCTGCTTAGAGGATTTCTGCCAGTCCCTACAACTTGTTTGTGTCTCTCCCACAGGACGTGGTGCCTGTCATAGTCGATTACTGTCTCCTGCTCCAGCGCATGTAAGTCTGGCCTTGCCAGCCTGTCTGCCAGGGCAGACCACCACCCCTCTGTGTAGCCCCCCAGTGCTGTCCCCCGTGACATCACATGTCACATCACTTCGTATCAGATGTCACATCCTAGTTCAGAGGAATGCTTAAAAACTGGTCCTAAAGTCAGGGGGCTCAGTACTCAGAGCATCTCTTCAGTTTTCATTGATGTGTTGAGGAAGAAAAGTTGCTTCAAACCAAGAGCCTGCTTTGATAGATTTTCCTATCATCATCATCTCTCCCCCTCTGACAGCACTTTTTCTTGTTGCAACATCCGTAACTGATTTATCCTGTGTAGCTGCCTGTGACTTGCCCCAGTACAAGAGCTGAACAGGCCATTTAGTTCCTGAGCATGGGAAATACAGAGGAAATAGAGTTTGGAGCCCCCAGGAAGTAGATAAGTAATGAGATTTTAATAAGATTATTTGATAACTGAACTCTTCTTTCATTCTAGGGATCTATTATTTAACCAGATATATGATAAGATGAGTGAGAATTCCGTAGCCAAAGGTATCTTTCTGGAGTGCTTGGAGCCATATATCTTAAGTGATAAGTTGATGGGAATCACAGCTCAGGTGATGAAAGACTTGCTGCTTCACTTTCAAGACAAGAACAGGCTGGAAAACTTGGAAGCCTGCATTGTGCATATGGATATCACCAGCTTAGACATACAGCAGGTGAGTGGTTGTGCTGCCCACTGTGTTGAGTTCCTCTGAATAAATCTACATCTTGTGCTTTTAAGCCCAGCATAGCACGTGGGAAACAAGGTGTCAGCTTTCCACAGACAAGATTTAGTCCAAACTGCTCATGCCTTTTGGGTCACTAAGTTGTGACAGAGCTCAGCCCTGTGCCCCTGGCATCAAATTCAGTGAATTGGGAATTATTTTATGTGGCTGCGTTTTGCTCCCCCAGTTTGTGTCCTGGCATAGGCTAATGCACCAGCAGTTTGAATGTGTTGGAAAATCCTAATCCTTCAGGATTAGGCTGACATTCCCAGTCAGTCTTTCCCGTTTTGGATGCCTTACCTAACATCAAAGCCTGAGGGGGCACAGCGTTGTTTGTGTCAGCTTGGTGCCTGCCAGCCTGCTCTGCTTGGGCACAGGAGCCTGCTTTGCTCTTGCACGAGGAAATTGGTGGAGCAAGGAGGTGCTCCTGCTGAGTAGTCCTGTTTTCCAGTGGTATGGCTTTCCATTTCAAGGATGAAACTCCTTGGGAACTCAACATTATTGTCCACTACCCCAACCAAAAGGTAAACTAGTTTTGAAGAACTGATTTTTTATTTGTTTATTCTTCTACCTCATACAAATGTTAGAATCTCCACAGTTAGTTTCCATTTTTGCTGTGCAAGCAATAAGCTGGACACTTCCTTTGGGGATTTGGGGTCCTTGCAAAGACTGGTTCTGCAAATGGAAATTGTCATTTTGCTTTGAATGGTCCTCTTGAATGATGGAAGGACAGAGACTAAGGAATGAGAAAACTGTGAGCTAAGAGCAGCTGTGCTTTGCCTTGCAGGTGGTTCTCCTGTGCTGGGAAAATCGTCTCTACGATGCCATGATCTACGTGTACAACAGTGGGATGAATGACTTCATCAGCCCCATGGAGGTAGGGAAGGTGCAGTGAGGTGTTATCGGTGTGTTCAGCACACATTCTTTGTGAGAAACAGCAGCTCAAACCCAAAGCATTATGTTCTCATTCCGTGTGTTCTGTATTCCTCCTCGTATCCATTTCATGGGAGAAAGCCTGTGGTTCACTACGGAAGCACTGCTGGTGTTCTGTCCCAGAGAGCTGGGGCCATGTGAATGTGACAATCTTCAACTGCCCAGTTTTTAGCAGCTATCATTTCGTTTGATCTTTCTCAGGAAAGAAACTCTATTTGTTCATTATTCAAAAAGAACTCCTGGAAACTGAGCACTGGTTGTATGAGTACGAAACACTTTCTGCTGTCTAGAACTAAGTGCTTAGAAAGTTCCTCATCCTACATACCCAAACTGAAGGCTCTGGTGACCCTGCTAGGAGGGCTGAAGGTTTGCACCATCTCTTGTGGCAGGAGTTTCAGGAACAGGATGTGGGGCTGGTGGGTGATGCTCTTACTGTTACCTCTGGGACTGCTTAATGTTGCTTTTCCTTAGTGTGGCCTGTGCTTAGGGTTAGATCTGATTGAATGAAAGCTGTTTTTTCATAATATCAGCTGAGAAAAGCATCCTTTGCCATGTCTTGGAGTCCTCTGTGCCTTTTAATTAGAAGACATCATGATAAAGAGTTTCTGTGGGAAGACACTCCATTGATATTTGCTTTTGAACTGTGCAGCTTCTTAACTTTGAGCTTTTCCAGCTGCTTGAGCATCGCCTTTTTTCTTGTTGCAGAAGCTGTTCAAAGTCATTGCTCCTCCACTGAATGCTGGGAAGTCTCTCACAGGTACAGGATTCTTTTCCTTTGAGGATTTCTATTTCTTTCATTTTTCATTTGATGTTTTGAATATCCCTAGTCACTTCCAACAGAGGGATGCAGAGAGGAAATACATACCCCATATGAGGGTCTTGGAGAACAGAAGAGTGTTCTAGTACTGTTTACTGTGTGTGAAGCTGCTCAGCTTTCTGTGTGATAGACTGTGTGTTAGATGAGGTGTTTTGCTAACAGCTGGGAGAAGAATTGCACCTCTCTGTCTTGTCTTGTGAAGAAAAGGTGACAAATAATTTTTCTTTTGTAGATGAGCAGGTGGTAATGGGCAACAAGCTGCTTGTATATATAAGGTAAGGCCCTTCAGGAAGTGTGTGGGGTTTGCCTGGTGGTGGCACCACATTTTAAACTTGCTACATTTAAACTTGCTAAACCATTGTGCTAAAGCTTTTTTATTACAGAGAGCTTCAAGTTCTGAGAGAGTGTGTAAAATAGCAGTGAGTGCTCCCTACAGCTGACTTAAGATTACAATGTCTTCTTGTTGCATGTGGTGTGAGGGGATGGGCAGGATAAAGTGGCTCAGAGCTCAGGTTACTGATGATATGCCAGTCCCATGTTTTTCTCTTTAGAACTGGGTTAGAGTGAATTTTGTCCTGCGTGTGACACAGAGCTCCTTGAGCAAGGGCTCCATAGCCTGAGCAGCTGTTTTGGCCCCTCCTGCCCTGCCTTTTGGGGTAGCTGTGCTCAGTTGCTCCTTGCTGTATTACCTGTTACTCATTAATGAATTCCTCTTTCTGGGAATCTATGCAAGATTGTGAAGTTGGATTCTGCATTACTCCAGCTTCCTAAAATTCAAAAGTAAAGAACTCTGTGAGAAATACTGAGTTTCTCCATTCCTCTTCTGCTGTGGGATGACATCCCTTGGATGCAAATCCCTGCAGTGTGTTGGCTCAGTGTGTATTAACAGCAGTGCTGCCTGCAGTGCTTGCTTTCATGATCTACAAAATAAATTGGTTTGCCTTAAGATCAGCCTGAAAACTAACTCAAAAAATAAATAGTTCTCCTCCATCTGTTTAATGTCAGGGTATACTAGAACGCTCTTCTCCTTCTCTGTAGCTGCTGCTTGGCAGGCCGTGCATATCCATTGGGAGATATTCCTGAAGATCTGGTACCTCTGGTGAAAAATCAGGTGAGAACCTTTCAAAAGGCAACTTTCCCATATGAGATTTTTACTGCATATGTCTTATTTTGTGGGTTTCTGAGGGAACTGTTATCAGTCTAATAGCTGTATCCTTGTGATATAAGTGTTATGTGTTTATTTGGGGTTTTTTTGTAATCCAGAGCTTGTAGCTGTAGGTATGTGGTAGCTCTGGGTTACTGAAAGCACTTTCCTCACAGGAAGTAGTCAAGCTGTTGCCCTCTCCCAAGGTTGTCCCATGCACACACCTGAGCTGGCTCAGGCTCTCAGGGGAAGGGGGAGCCCAGCCAGCAGCAGTAGCTCTGGGAGAGCCCTCAGCCCCTCCTTGCTGTGACCTCTGATGGTGTCCTGAGACCTGGGCTGCAGTAACACCTTTCTGTCCGGGGGGTTTGGTTTGTTTCCTGAGGATGGCTGGCAGAGCACTTTGCCTGTCAGTTGTCCATGGGATCCCAGCGTGTGTCTAACATATTCCCAAGTGCCAGCCTGGAGCAGACTGCTCCCTTCCTGCTGGCAGCCAGCTCTGCTGTGAGGGTGTTGAGACACCTGGAGGTGTCACTGCCCTGTTGGTTCCCTGGGAGAATCTGGACACCTCTACCAGTGGCTCAGTAAAGGGAGTTTCTTTTGGAAAGCATCCGCAAATTCCAGGAACCGCAAAGTCAGTGGAGAAGACAGAGTTGAATAGCACCTCAAAGTCAGTCTTTGCAGTGCCTTAAAGTGAGGGGGCAGAGTGACTGGTTCTTCCCACTTGGGAGCTGCTGACAAGGAGAGGAGCTGTGCCCTGGGTGAGGAGGAGCTGCACAGCTTCTCAGGAAAGCTGCCAAGAAGGGAAGGGAGTTTTCTAATTTCACACTCCTTCTTCTGCAAGTGTAAATAAGGCTTAATTTTTGTTTGATCCTAAATTTTGATTGATCTTAAATTGGTTGGTGAGTCTTGGGAGGGGGAATTTTTTTCCTGCTGACAAGCAGCAGAAAGCATCACTCGGGTATGAACCTTGATGGACTCCTGAGGGGCTTTAAATTGAGTGCAAGGCAGGTAGCCATGCTGCTTTCCCATGCACTTGTGCTGCCAGTGATCTGAAGCCCACAGGGAATCTGTCTGTTGGAATTTTCCTGGCAGGTGTTTGAGTTCCTCATCCGGCTGCACTCAGCTGAGGGGTCTGTGGATGAGGAGGTGTATCCTTATGTCCGGACCCTGCTGCACTTCGACACGCGGGAATTCCTCAACGTTCTTGCTCTGGTAAGATGCCTCTGAGGGGAAAATGCTACACCAGCTCTTCCATGGCTGCATGATCTGTGGGATTCCCGTTAATAACTTCATGCTTTAGCTAAACCAGTAGTTCCTGGCTTGGTGCAGGAACAATTTTGTTACGTGTCCTGTCAGAGGGGGTCATAGGAGTCCTTTACGTCCTTAAATATAAAGGGATGAACATGGCACTACACAGTGAAGGCTCTGGTAGCAGAGGCCATCTTTAAAGCATGAGTCAAACAAGAATAGTGGATTTCTAAAGAGTGTTCTAGTACTTGCCTCTTTCTGCTGCACAGAGGTCTATTTTTCTTACTTTCCAAGTTTCTTGAATTTCCTCTGTCTATTTGGACCTGTTACTTTTACCTGAATATGTAAATACCATTTTGGTAGTTACAAAAGAGCCAATTATATCTTGGAACCTGCTGCTTAGGGATATGCAGAGAAAGGACTTCACAGCATTGTCAGTTCTGTGATGTGCCTGCTTTGTGTTTGCTGGTGTTCTGAGAGCATTCTGTTCAAGGTGTCAATGTTTTGCCTCGTGCAGACTTTTGAAGACTTTAAGAATGACAAGCAAGCTGTGGAATATCAACAGAGAATTGTGGACATTCTTCTGAAAGTGAGTGTGTCTAAAAATGAACCTCTGTTTGTATCTGATTGTGCAGAGTGCTGTGCAGTAAAGCCTGTAACTGAATGAGGTGTTTCCAGTCCTGCCCTGGCTGACACCTCTGAGAAGGTGCTGAGCAGGAGCATGGATTCATCTCGGCCAAGGGTGTTGTTTGGATATTTGGAGGTGATGATTTGTGCACAGTAAATATGGTGCCAGATAGGGCTCCTTTCCTGGGTTGTACTTTGTCATATTTCTCCTCTGTGCACTGTTAAGCTTAGCTGCTTCTCATGTAATCCACTCCCTTGAGTCCTGAGCAGGAAGAAAGGTCCCAGGAATCCTGTGCTTGGCAGGGTGCCAATACTTTCCTGCTAAATCCCTGCTCCCCATGTCTGTAAACGCTGTGGTTGGGATGGAGCACTCCCAGAATGACAGGCCTATCTTTAGTAAACAGGGAGAGAAGAGCAATGTCAGAGTTACCAGCCTGGTGCTCCAGAAATCACTTGTCATCCCCAGCCCCTGTTCCTCACAATGGATGTTCCCATTAAAAGCTCTCTCTGCCAAGCACCGTTGGCTTTCCCCTCAGAGCTGTCACCACCAATAATGAGTGACTCCTCTTGGGAGCTGTTTATGTATAAACATACCATAAGTAGCATTTCCCTGTCACTGTCACCGCTGATGGATGAGGGCTCAGGGATGAGAGACAGTGCCGCTGGGGGTGTGTGTGATCCTGCCCCAGCGGGATGGGGCTGTGGGGGGTCTGTGCCCCCTGTGCTGGCTCAGCCACTGCTGTGGTGTCCAGGTTCCTGTGGCACCAGCCCTGCAGCCCAAGTCCACCGGCACAGAATTCCCCCCTGCTCCTGGAGGGCAGAGAACTGCTGCAGCACTGCATCTTCAGACAAACAATTTAATGTCATGGGAACTGGCAGTCCCTTGGGCTGGAATCTCCTCTCCTTTTGGATAAAAAGAAAAAAAACTTTGGAACTTTAAATTTGTCATTGGGAAAAAAAAGAAAATGTCCAATAAATAGCTGGACTTTTAAAACGGTTCGGTCAACATAGACATTCTGCTAATCCTGATCTAAGCTTTGCCAAATAATCTGTATTTTAGCAAGTCCATGTGGCTGGCCTGTAGCCTCTGAGAGGTTGCTCTTTTTCAGCAGTACAGTGTTTTCACCTTCACATGGACTGATGAGGACCCAGTTTGTGAAAAACAAAGCTAAAATGAATCAGGCATTCCAATTGTTTAGTGAGTCATATTCTTAGTGCTGTTAGATAATGCTGTTCTGACCAGGCTCCTGTATGAAACAGCCTTTTTAAACAGAAAATGAAGATTGAGAAAGAATGATTGCATTAGCTGGTGTTTCAAGCAGAGCTCTGCTTGACTCTTTTAATGTGTCTGACCTGCCTGCTTCCATTTGTGTCACATAACGATTAGCATCTTGTGGGGATCTGGAACCCTGGGTCATTTTAAGAAATCAGTTGAATCCCGCTAGCTCTCACTGACTGAGGTTATAAACTATGAGCTACTCCTTGTCTAGGTTACTAGAGCAGTTCTAAGATCTTAACTGACAGAGTTGTTTAGGTGATGGATTTCCCCCCAGCTAAACCCACTGCTCCTAGAGGGGACTCTGCAGACAGGGGCATTTCACTTTCCCTTAGTGTTTAGGATTTTTTGAGAAATCTGGAGCACCAAGTCGGGACACATCATGCTCATTTTTTATGTGCTGGACAGCTGACAAGAACTTCTCAGGTTTCAAATCCCTTTTGCAGTGACTCTTAGATATTCCCTTTTACTGTAATTTCAAGTCAGCACAGCCCCAAGTTTCTCAAAGTATTGGTAGACTAACAGCTAATTTAATGTGAGAAAAGCTTTTCCCCAAACCTGCAGTCATTTCTGAGTCATTAGAGCAGTTCTCTGCATACCACGATTGAGTCGTGAGTGCCCAGGGCTTGAAGTAAAATGTATCTTTTTTGTCCTATAATAATTATATTTTTGAACTTGTGTAACAATGTTTCTCTGTTCAGAAGCTCTGTTACATGTCCAGCGATCAGCACAAGCTACAGAGATGGAGATAAATGTGGGTTTGGGGCCCCTTCACACCCGAAAAACAGGAACGTGCAAGAATTCTTCCCTTGAGTTCATGGCAGAGAGGTGGAGCCTCTTCAGCCTGAGGACAGAGGTGCTTTAGCAAGGGCACATCTGCTCTGTGTGTGTCTTCAGGTGACACAGCTAAATGTCTAAGGACTAAGACCAGGAGGTGGTGGGGATGTCTCAGGTAGGAGGAGACATGGTAACCCCACAGGGATTTCTTGTTGCAGTCTCCTGATTGCTTTTCCAAAGGCAGCTGCAGAATCAACCATTCTTGGGTTTATTTTTCCCTTTTCTCTCCAATGCTTTTCAGGTCATGGTGGAGAATTCCGACTTCACCCCATCACAGGTTGGTTGTCTCTTCACCTTCCTGGCCCGGCAGCTGGCCAAGCCCAACAACACCTTGTTTGTCAACAGGACACTTTTTGATCAGGCAAGTATTCCTGTATGGAATTCCAAGCAGGATGCAGCACAGTAGAAAGTGTGACTAGTGCTGCAGACTGAGGCAGTTTTGGAGGTACTAATGGCATCTTTCTGGGCCTTTGCTGTGGTTTCACAGGAGCAGATTAGGAGAGACCATGGAAGTACAGTGTGCTCTGTGCTTCAGCTTGTGGGAATTGTGAGCTGCTTGGAATTGTGGGAGAAACAGGGTCAGATCCTAAGAAGTGTCCAAGGCCAGGGTGAATGGAGCTTGGAGCAGCCTGGCCTAGTGGAAGGTGTCCTTGTCCAAGGCAGGAGGTGGAATGAGATGAACTTTAAGCTTCCTTCCATCCCAAACCATCCTGGGATTTTATAAGGGGTGTGAGCTAAAATGGCATTAGTTTTAGGGCATGTTTGTGTAGCCACTGCCCTTCTCTGCAGTTGAAAATAGTGTGATGTGCACCAATGCATGCCTGAAGCTTGCATGGGTGAAGTTTATATCCCAGCTTAAGTCCCAGAAAGTCCTGGGACTGGGGAGGAGGCTTCATTGGCTACAGCAGTTGTGTTATGATAATATGGGTATTATAAACACTAATAAAAACCAAGTTACCAAATATATGTTCTTTGTAGTTAAAGACCAAAGAACTCTGTGGAGGCTAAACAGATTTGGATTAAAAACTTTAATTCCAGATATATTAAATTTTATGAATTGCATTATTTCCCGTGTTTCTGGGTGAGATGGCACAGTCCAGGAGAGGAATCAAGAGGGTCAGTGTAGTGGTTCCATCTGTTTGTTGTATAGTCCAGGGCAGGACCACAGGGTTCCTTGAGCTCTTTTGCCTTCCCTGGGTTCCCTAAATTTTGGGGTGGTGCAGAGTCATGTGTTTCCCTCCCTGGAGTCTTGAGGCTGTTCCTGGTTACTCCAGTATTCCCAGTTCAGTTACAAGACTGGGTAGGGAGCACATTCACACCGCACCGTTGTGTCATGGTTTGCTGTTGCCTCTGTTGGTGCTCAGGATCTGCTGTTGGGTGTGTGCTCCCAGCTGGGCTGTCGAGGCCTGGCTCACCCCAACTTGTACCCCTGGTGCAGGTCCTGGAGTTCCTGTGCAGCCCGGACGATGACTCCCGCCATTCCGAGAGGCAACAGGTAATGCCTCTCAGGGGAACATCTCTGTAAGCACCAGGTAAGGCTAGGCTGGGGAGCAGAATTTGGCCTCGGGGAGCTGGTGTTGGCTGAAGGTCACGTGCCAAAGACACCAGCATGGAAGAACTGGGCAGTGCTGTGCACAGCAGGAAGGAAGGATCTGACCCCAGCATTCCTGCAGGAGAGGTCTGACAGCAGTAGGAATCAGAGGCAAGGAAGTGTTTGATAAGCACATGACCTTCATCATTAATGGAATATCAATTAAAAAATCAGTAAGATAAGTCCTGTGTTAATACCAAGTGTAGTGGAGCAGGAGCAAAGTACTTGTAATGCCACTGGCTGTCCAGCTGCTGCTGCCCTCTAAGTAACTGGTGTCCAATCTCTGCAGGTCCTTTTGGAGCTGCTCCAGGCAGGAGGGATAGTGCAGTTTGAAGAGAGCCGTCTTATCCAAATGGCAGAGAAAGCTGAGTTGTAAGTTGCTGCATACAATACATAAATACTGCCTTTGGATCTTCTGTATGGTATTTAAATACTGCCTTTAAATCTTCTCCACAGCTTTTTTTCTCCTTGTTTCTTGTTCCTACTTTGCAGCTGTGTTTGGGATTATTCTCCTTGTGCATTCACATTCACATGCTTCATTTAAGATGATCACATTTAGTCCCAGTGTCTGTCTTTCCTGAGTGTTGTTACAGAAGCATTGTTAAGAAAGGAGGGAGAAGACCTATGGAAACCATTCAGAACAAACCCTGAGGGAGTTGATGAGTTTTGGCATTCCCTGTGGTAGAGCTTAGGCTTTATTCAGAGGTATCATTGTATGTTGGAATTCTCCACCACTGGCAGATGGAGATGACTTGTTGAGGTGAGACCCACAGGTGGATTTAAAAGCCTGGTGGTGTCTGGAGCCACCCCCATGGTGCTTGTTTTAGAATTGAGTAGGAGAGACAAAAACAGTGTTTGGAAAGGCTAAAAATTTCCAGCATCAATTTTGATGCTTCACGATTCCAGAAGGAGTCTGTCATGCCTGAACAGAGCCATCCAGAGGAGGGCATCTCCATCCGGGTCGTGAGTTTGGATGTTACATGAGTGAATCCACCATGCTATGAAAGATCAGAGGGACAGCATGTAATGGTGGAGTCTGCTAGGCCTGCTTTCCTGTGTGTCCTAAAAGGTTAAATTTTTCAGGTTCAATAAATACGTTTTTTCTGCTTGCTTCAGAGGATTTGGCAGCCAGGCCTCACAGCTCAGCCGCTTCCATCAGAGCTGAAAGACTTATAGTCTAATATTATTTATCAGACTCTTCATTTGTTTTGCCTGAGTTACATCTGTTTTTATATAAAGTCTCAAAATATTGAAGATATTTGTTAAAATGCGAAGGTAGGAAACTGTGTTATGACACATTGTTGACTCGTGTTCAATGAATTCCTTCAAATGAGTTTTGTGGATTGGCCTAGCTCAGAGCAGAGTGTTGTGGAAATAAGGAAGGTCATCTCTGACAGCAGAACCTGTGAAACCTGATTTTATTAAGGGGTTTTGTCCTTTGTCTCTTGCCTCTCACCTTAGTGACTCCAGTTTTCTCTGTTCTGTGTGATAATTTCCTAAAAGAGGGAGGTTGGTGGGCGGGTTGGCCTGCGGCTGGTTCCAAACGGCCACATAAACTGGAGCCACCCAGCCTGTGTGCTGAAAACCTCTGTGGAAGATACTTCCAAATGCTGCCTCCTGTTCTGCTGGCTCAGCTGGGTGTAGTTTTCCTCATGTGAAAAGTTTTTCCCCTTAGCTATCAGATCTGTGAGTTCATGTACGAGCGACAGCTTCGCTATGACAAAATCATTGGCTGCTACCTGCGGGACCCCATGAGAAAGGTGAGTAACTCTGGTCCTTCTGGCCTTTATTCTTCATGGCCATCTGGCCAGAGTGCCTGGACACAACTGCCCTGCTCTTCTGTCAGAATTATCTTAAAAATGTCCTTTACAGTTGAGGTTTCTTAGTTATAGTCAAAGCTTTTTGTGTTTGTGTATTGGAGAGTTGATTTTTTTAAAACCTCAGAGGTTTTTTTTATTTTTAAATTTAATCAATGCTAGTACATAAAACTTGAGTGGGAGATGGGGTTTATTGCAGATGTGGCTGACTGCAGTACTTATTTGTTTCTGCCCTCAGTCCACTCTTTTATCCCCTTGGACACATCTCTCTGCCCTTGCTGTCTGTTTACAGTTACCTTCTTCTTGTACTAAGTTGCAGATCTGCCACAGTTTTTGAGGTATTCTCTTCCCTATCACTAACAGAAGTTGGGATGAGAATGGCAAATGTGACCTCACCAGCTCCTTATGAAGCCGAGGGTTGTGTGGGTTAAGGAGTTGGAAGAGAAGATTGTGGTAGTGAGGTGGTCAGAAACTGTGGTACTGGAGAGCATCTGAGCTGAGGAACAGTGCAGGGAGAGGCTGGTGTCAAAGAGGGATTCGGGAATATGCTGGGAAGACTAACCTGTCCTCTGGCAGAGTGTTCTTTTCTCTGCCCGTGCTCCTGGCTAGAGTGTGATGTCCTGTCCTTTTTCCCTGTGGGCAAGAAGGGGACATTTCTAGTAGTGGAAGAACAATTTTCTTTGACCTCAGTGCTTAACACATTAGGTCCCTCTTGGCTCTTTTTTCCTGGCAGTTCTTCAGGAACTGTTTGGGGACACACAACCTCTCCTGCAGATGACTCATCCTGACTTGCTAAGAGAGGACCACCCTGGGGTCATCCCAAGGCTGTTAGACAGGCTCTCCCTCACCAAAGCCCAGCACTGTCCGCGGTGCTGCAGAACATACTGTAACATTTATGGGTTTATGCCTTACAGGAAGAAGTCTTCAACTATATTCACAACATCCTGTCCATGCCTGGTTACAGTGCTGAGGAAAAGCAGTTGGTGTGGCAGAAAGCTTTGGACCATATAGAGGTAGGTACAGTATATCCTTCCCCTATGGGACCTCCTGTGGGAGCCCTGTGGGCTCCTGCCAATTGCTCTTGTATCTGCTGGGTGCTGTTCCATAAGCACAAGTGTCACAGCTGTTGAGACAGCTCTGACCACCTCTCACACATTGATTTAAGTGCACTCTCAGATGCAGACTTCCTTGGTTTCCTGGTTTCAAGTGCTGCTTTCTGGATAATGGAGCCTTATTGGGGGTGATGGCTTGTGAGAGCTGTGTAGCAGGGAGGGGATCCATTAGCAAATCTTTAATTTCCAGCTGCAACAAGGTCAGAACATGGGCATCACTGACCTCACAGCCTGTGGTATCCAGTTCCTCATCTTACAGTAGTAATAGCATTCAGCCTTGGCACCCTGGCACTTCTAACCTGTGGGAACAGGGGGTCATGACTTCTCTTGTAAGACATAGGCTGCTGCTAATAATTTTTCCCATGTCTTCAATCTCTGCCTCCTTCAGGGGATGGAGATGTGCCTGAAATAACTGCCCACTCAATAGATGTGAGGAATCCATAATTCTTCTAGTTCCTGTAAGGTGGTGTCAGTCCCCTCCAGGGTGATCTGAAGATAAGCCAGGAAAATAACTCTGTCTGTAAAATGAGCAGTCATGCACTTGCCCAGGCTCCTTAGCAGAAAATGGCTGTGGAATCTGTATCCTGTGAGGCACACAAAAAAGTTCTGGTACATTTGAAAGAAACAAAATATCTTTAGTCTGCAAGTAGTGCCATGACTAATGAGAAAATGGACCAAGAGGGAAAATGGTTCGAGGCCTGCTGTGAATCCAGCTGTGTGACATGTGGCTGGCTGGGCTCACACCCACTCTCCAGGAACACTGTCAGAGCCTGTGGCACTGGTAGGGCTTGTCTCTGCTTGTGTTGGTCTGTACAGCCTAAACTGTTTGGGCTAAACCTTATTTTGTGTCTTTATCAAAGCCCAGGTAGGTGATCAGTTCTTTAGATTTGTTTTCTTGGGTGCTGTCACTGAGATCAGCTTTCTTTTCCCTTTGTGGCATCTTCTATTGCTCAGGATTGGTGAACAGTATATATAATTTCACATGGCTTAGCAGCTTGGTGGCTGCTATGGGCTTTTGTTCTTTTCTATTGTATTAATCCTGCTCTCAGACACTCAGAAGACTTCAAACAGTAAATAACGTTTTTCTGGGGTGGTGCTGTGATTCCGGCTCTTTGGGCAACTGTCACTTGCTGAGGTGTGAATGTAGCAAACTAGCCTCTCCAGCCCAAACTCACAGTGTAGAGAGGATTTCCTGGTGATCCTGTGACAGAAAGTGGGTTTTGTGGTCAGTGCCATTTTTTCTTTTCTCCATCATCCTACACAACCATAGTCCCTTGATGTTTATGTTGAAAATAAACCCTCAGGCTTCTCTTCAGTCACAGTAGTGGTCCTCTTCTGTCCTCAGACCCACATGCCTTGTGTCAGTACTGTCCCCTCAAGGGCTAAGAAGTGCCATGTTTTCAAATTGTCCAGACGTGGGAGAGGATGCAAACCCAAGCCCCAAACCTTTTGCTTGGGGGTTGGCTCTGGGGGTTTCGCTGGTTCAAGACAGGGAGGTTTGGTTTGAAGCAGTTGCTTCTCATTTATTTGGAAGCGTTAGAAGCAAAAAGCTCACGTTCTGGGTTGTGTGAACTTGTATAATATGAAGCCTTTTAGCTCAAGCTTGACAGAAGGCAAACCCACAGGCATTTAAAAGGTTTATTTTTAATTTCTGTGACAATAAAGAAATTGTTTAGGGTTTTTTCATGTCTGGACAGGTATCAATTACAGTGAACAGTTATGGGAAACTTGCTTTTAAACCTCCGCTTCAGTTCAGTTCAAGCCAGTTAAACCCTGTTTCCATTGGACTGAGAAATTCCCAAGGGTCAGCTGGGGGCTTTGTTTCCTCTCTCCTGCTGGCTCTAGGAGTGTCCTGTGGGCAGGGAGTGAAGGCAGTTGTCAGAAAACCTGATAAATTGCTTCCTCTCCTTAGGACTGAGGTGGGTTCTCGTTGGTATGAAGAGTTTTGTGTTCTTCAAGACCTTTTGGGTACTAAAATCATCAACTTTCACAACTTCTTCCTTCTATTATTTCTGACTTCACTCTGTGTGTGATGGTGGCCATTATTTCACACTGGCAGCTGGGCAAAGGTGCACTTCCAGTATGGATGGGCTTGGTGATAATTGTATGGAAAAAGCAATTATTTGTTGTGCTTCCCTCCCCAAAGGAGCTGCTGGTGCTGAGCCCAGGGAAAGCAGCTGACCTGGCAGCCATTCACTTTAGTGAGCAGATCCAGAGGATCATTGCAAACCTTCAGGTGAAGTGTCCAACTCCATTACCTTGGGGCTTCTCTACAGTGGGGCTCATGTTCTTGTAAGAAATGATTGCTAAGATTAATGGTAAGTTGTTGCTGTGTCAGAAACAGAAGAAAAATCAGTGATGGCTACTCAGCAGAAGGAGTTGCTTCATTTAGATTATTTGGCCTGTTTGAAGAGTTCTGGATGTGAAAATATAAGATCTCAGAGCTTCTGGTTACAACTTTTAGATGGAGCTCAGTATTGCTTGCACTCACAGAGTGTTTGTCAGCAAAGATATCCCCAGAATATTTATGGAAGACATTTCTAAGCCAGCTTTTCAGCAGGCACCAGCTGTGAGCTTTAATGGATGTACTTCAGGAATATAGCACTTCATTTAAACTAATAATACTCTCCTTCTTTTATACAGGACCAATTCTTGCTCTTCCAATTCTTGAGGAGTCTCCTTGATCCAAGGTATGTAGAAAATGGGACCATTTACAAACTACAGTTTGAAAACGTGGATTAAAATGAGTTCCTTTGAAACAGTGCATCCATCACTAGTCAGCCTACAGCCAGACTGGACTCAGGACAGGTGAGGTGCTCCCCAGACTGCCCAAAGCTGAGGGGAACAGCTCAGAGATGAGTGTTCTGGGGAGTATCCTCCAGCACAGCCCCTGCCAGCTTCCTGATGGGAAGTGGTGTGGGCTCCAGTACCTTCAGTGTGCCTCTCACACTGCTGGGAGCTGGGGAGTGGCTGTTCCAGCTGCTCTGAGAGGGCTGTGAAATGGTGACCCTGGGACTGAAACTGCCATTTCTCTTCCCAGAAACCCACTGGTCTGATTTCTTGGCTGAGATGCCCAAGTTTAACATAAATGGAAAATCATTTTGGTCTATTGACATTTTTAATTTCTACCTTGTTTCAGAACTGCCATATCTCACTGCAGGCTTCTCTTTTTAACTACTTGCTTGCTCCATCTGCTCCTGTTCTTTCAGTACTTGAGCACTGAGTGTTCTCTTTCTGCTGAATCAATTTCAAGTGCTACAAGATAGAACCTGGAATTAATCACTTTTAGGATTTTGTTAGCATGTAAATTAAAAAAAAAAGCCCCTCAATACAGAACACCCAAAGGCATGTTTTGCTATTTCCCGAGTTTTACAGCCATGTTTGTGTGGAAGGTGTTCATTTCCATACCTCCTGTTTCCTTACAAGTCAAAACAAGAATCAGAATTTTGCCAAGAAAATACCTTGGTTGGGGTTTATAGGAAAGAAATTAGATGATTTAGTTAATAAATTATTTTAAAAAAATGGAAGTTAAGCAGAAATGAAACCCAGCTGGAAGTTAAGTAGGACTTTGTTTATGCTGAGATATCACTTGCAGCAAGTGAGACCCAGTGAAGGTAGTAATTAACCTGGATTTTAATCTTATGCACAGAGTGCCTTCCATAATCTGTGAGTAATAAATGCATCTAATTTCACTCTGCCATAATTAGAGCTAAATAGACCCATTTCTCCTGCAGTTACCTTCTAATCACAGGCAACATGTGGTGTGTTCAAGGCAGCCATGGGAAGCAACTTCCTGCATCTCATCTTTCCAAAAATCTCTGCTTTTCCCTCAAGGCTTGTGTTCCATGTGGAACATTAGTCCATGTGGCTTTCTTGTACCAACACTCAGGTTCTGAGCTCTGTTCTCAGTGCTGTGAGGTGGTTTTCCTCCAAGTCCTGTGGAAAGGAGCTGAATTGGATCCTGAGAGAGGCAGGGAAGGAGGGCAAATCTCGCTGTGCAGACACACCTACACTTTGTAGTATATTTATGCATAAAATAGTGATTGGATTCTGCTGAAAATATCTCCTTTCAGCCCATCTAAATGTTTATATGGGTTTTTTTTGAGGAAAAGTCTTATTAAAATAAAGATTCTTAGAGCAGTAAATGAGGTTTTTAAGGTCTCAAATAGGAATGATTGCTTGATCATATGGGGACAAAACTCATCATGCTGGTCTAACTATCCTAGTTGGTGGAATTGCATTAGGGATTAATTTGGCCCATTTAATTTAGCTGGAGATTTATTTTAGAGGAGGTGGAAGGGGGGAAGGGAGGAAACAGGGTTAACAGGAATTGCCTGGGGAAATTAAAACCAAATGTCTGTATGTTTGTAGCATAAAGCAGCCCCAGGAAATAGAGAATGTAGTAAGGATTGCTCAGCTCATTAATCACAGCCTTTGCTACATTTCCATTTTAAACTCTTGGGGTTTTTCCTCTAAAGAAACCCCAACACAGTGAAGCATGTTTGTGTTTGTATATTATGCTAACAATATTAACTTGTTTAGCAACAGTGTTCTGGCTTTGTAAATATATTAACAGATGCCTCAACTTTTAGGTTCTGTTGCAAGGGCTCTCCTCTCTGACCAGCCTGTGACACTTGCGAGGCTCCCTTGTACCAGGTTTTGTGGGAAACCAGTACTTACCTCTTCCTTTTAGGGAAGAGTATGGCAGGGGGAGATGTTTGGATGGTTGTACTGGAGATGGACAATCCCATGGAGCTGAACAGGACCTGCAAGTCTCAGGACTATTGATTGGTTTTAGACATCAAAATCCAGCTTTTTTTTCCATTCTCTCTTCCCTGCTTTTCTTGAAAGCATGGGTTCCCATCTCAGTGAGATAGATCAAAGGGATGAAATGTTAAAAATGTGATAAATGAAGTCAAAGAAGAATTTCAGGAACAATAATCAAAAGCGACAAATTCTTTCATCAAGCATGTGCAGAGCAGGTCTATAGGACACACAATCAGCATCTGAAAAGCCCACTCAGACCATAAGGTTTCATTGAAGAAATGAGGTGAGTTCTTTGTGCCTCTTTGCCATGGAATTGCTGAAGGTGTGTTTTTAAATGTCTAATTTAAACTGAGACATCAGGAGAATATGTTGTGGAAGAAATGAAGTGCCTGCTGAGAGACCCCCCAGCACCAGTAACTGGTAGAAACTGCATAATTTTTCTCTGAAAACCAGATTTTTATTTATTTTTTTTTTACTTCTGTGTTAAGGACAAAAGACAACACACAACTGAATAAGAAACTCTTCTTTCCAACCAGTTTTCTGGGCCAGAATTTGACTTGAATCTCTTGTGCCTGTTGTGTTGCAGAGAAGGCATTAACCAGGAGCTGCTCCACTTACCCCCCTGCATCACTGAGCAGTTCATTGAGCTGCTGTGCCAGTACAGCCCAGACCAGGTTCTGGAGACACTCAAGGTTCTGGAATGCTGTAGGCTGGAAGAAACCATCCAGGTAGGAGAGACATGTGCAAGGACAGGGGCCAGGGGATGCATTCAAATCAGCTCCTGCCTCTTTAAAGTGCTGTAAGGGTACTTTTGGATTAGTTCCTGGATGCTCTT
Source organism: Calyptomena viridis (assembly GCA_013390005.1). NCBI lineage: Eukaryota > Metazoa > Chordata > Aves > Passeriformes > Eurylaimidae > Calyptomena > Calyptomena viridis. The sequence continues at coordinate 50,338 of WEIV01006918.1, forward strand.
CCAATCCATTTCTTCCACTCTCTGTTCCCTTGAGCTGCTGAACTGCTTTCCTGCAGCACAGCTAGAACTGTTTAACAGGCTGACTCTGAGTTTGGTCTCAGGGCTAATAAGAAAGAGGCCATTAGTGCTCTGAAGTGCTGAAAACCTGCAGAGTGGAGGGGTGGCTGTGTTACTGCTGATTCATCATGTTGAAGGTGTATGAAGTCATGGGCCTGGGGGTTTTGGGAAGCAATGCTGCCAAAGTTTGACTAGTGCTGGGAGAGCAACTGTTCCTTCCCTTTATGAAAATAAGAGTAATTTTTTAGTGCTGATGGTGGCAATAGTGCAAGTTGAGAACTGAAGGGGATGTGGGAGTGCTGCTCAGCCTGGGTAATGTGAGCACAGGCACACACAGGCCTGGCCATCTGCTCCTCACTGTCTCAGGGAATAAACAAACACTGGCAGGTTTCTCAAGATTATTTTTTTTACCTTTATCTCTTTTTTTCCTCTTTCAACTTAGATAACCCAGAAACATCAGCTCCATGAAGCTTCTTCGTATTTACTGGAGAAGAAGGGAGATATCCATGGTGCCTTTTTGGTGATGCTTGAGGTACAGTACACTGCAGTCCTGAATGTGACATTTTTCCTGTGTTCAGGTTTGTTGTCCTTGCTCTTCAAGTTGTTTCCCACTAGAACCCATGGAAGCATTTCCCTCCTGTCAAATAGCAATATTATTGAGTTGTCTGCAGGCTCAGCACATCAGTGTTTTTCTGGCATGTCTTCAAACATCCAGTAGGTAATAGATGCTCAAATTTGTTTTTCTTAAGTCAGAAATCATCTTTCAGCTCCTGCTTCCCTTCCCATACTTGAAAAGCTATTTATGCTGCATTAGTGAGGAGGAAAATGGGGATAAGCCTTTGTAACCATCCCTTTTACAAACATTTCTATCGGGATTCATGGTAGTGAACTATCAAGTTGATCTGTGTCCTCTTTTGTTTCAGAGGCTGCAGAGCAAGCTGCTGATGCTTACTCAAGATGATGAAAGTAAGAGTTATCCAGTTGAAATTTCATTTTCTATTAAAAAGAGATAAACACAAATGTGCAGTGCTTGTGTCTGACACCTGGCATGAGAAGATCCTATTTCAAGTTTCTAGGTATTGCAGTGGCATTCTTTAATTCATATTTGCGTGGCTGTGGTGATTATTTGGATTACACCTCCTCACTCTGGTCTTGCTAGAGACCCAGACCAGCTGTGCTGGATGGTTTGTGTGTGTGGTCAGCTGCACTCCCAGCTTTTTGCATTGTGAGTGCTGCTCTCCCTGGCTAACCAGACACATTTCCTGTGTCAGAATCCATCCAAACTCATTACTGAGCTTTAGCTGCTATTACATGTGAACAGTGATGAGAGACAGCTGGAAGTAGCTTTTATTTTAAGCAAATTTCTCAGATAAATAAGAATGTTCTGCCTACAGAAAATGAGTGTATGCACAGATGTGCTGTTCACTAGCCCAAGGACTCATGGGCACCTAATTAAATGCAGTCCCCATAGTTGTTACTTAATTGTATCCTCAACCATAGCTAAGATCTTTATTTGATTACATGAAATGTTTTATTTGCCCAATTTATTGTGCTGTTCAGGAAAAGTGCCAAAAATCAGGACTTGTCTTTATAATTTGGTTGCTAACTGTAGTGAGCAGACTTTAGATGAACAGCATGATATCATTTTGCAGAAGCATTGGGAGTTAACATGTCTAGTGCTTTTCATAATTACAATTTTTTCCCCCCAACACTTAGGCTCGGCTGAACCTTCCTTGCTAGAAAACATTGAAGATACCTTAATGAAAACAATTGCCCTTTGCCAGAGGAATTCACACAGTTTAGACCAGCAACAGCGAGAGGTCAGTGAGGGGTGGACACAATCCAGCTGGAGCTCTGGCAGAGAGAGCTCTGTGTGCCTGTCTCCTTGTACTGGGGTTGCACTTCCATTTTGCCGAGGCACCTTTGCTCCTAAGACTCTGCATGGTTTACATAACTGAACCCAGAGGGGAGGGTGTTGTTCCCACCTGAAGAGGTGTCGTGGCTGGAAGTCAGGAATTCTGTCATTCCCTCATGAGCACTGTGCAGTGTAGAGGTGACCTGCTCAGTTTCTTCTCTCCAATGATGTCACTGTGCAACAGATTGAGAATTTAAACGTCCCTTTCCATTTGGGATCCATTTACTGTGCTGCCCACTCTGTCTCTGCACCAGACAGTTTGCATCTCATGTGCAGAAGTAGCTGGGGACTGGACACGCTAAAAGTAGGTTGTTGTCACAATCCCAGTAAAGAAATGGGAGACTGGAGCAGAGGAGTTGAAGGCCTGTCCTCAGACCCTGATCAAACAGATGCTTGGAGCAAGATGAGCAATGTAGACTGAAAGCAGATCCCCAGTGCTTTGCTCTGAGGGTATTTTAACGTGTTTCAGTTCTGCCCCTTGTAGTCATGAGAAATGCAGTTCTCAGAGTGTGCAAGTAAGTCTTTGCAAAAGGACTCTGACACTTCTCAGAGCTCACTTTTAATACTGCCCTGTTCTTACTGGTTTTTACCCTTGCGCTCCATGATTTCAGGCCCTCTGGTTTCCCCTGCTGGAGGCTATGATGTCCCCACAGAAATCCTCTGGTTCCTCCCAGTGTCGATACTCAGAATGTGAGTATATTAATCACAAGTTGTGTGTTGTCTCTCCTCCTCTGCTGAATGAATAAATGAAAGCAGTTTTCTACTCCATTCTTAACTATTCTGCTTCCTGACCTGCAGGGACTAGGACTGAGCTCAGGCCCAGGTTTGGTAGGCTGCAGCTGTCAGGCAGTACTTATTTTTGATTTATTTGTATTTTATTTTGCCCTGAGTGGAAGAGGGGACCCTACCATAGGCTGTGCCGATAAGTTGGTTCCATTGAGGAATTTGGTCTCTTTGAAAAAGCCAAGGTGCACAAAGGCTCTCTAGGTTGGGAGGAGGTTGTACAGGGTGCTCTGGGGACTCCTGACATAACACACCGTCATTTTCCATGGCCAGCCCTTTTGGACTCTTCTCCCTGCACCTGCTAATTATCCCCCCAAAGAAGCTGAATTGCTGAGTCCATGCATATGTGAATATTGGCTCTTAGGAATTGGGCAGCAGGGAACAAGTTTCATGCAAAGGTCAGTGCTGGGAAGTTTTAGAGTCTGTGCGGCCATGACATGGACAAAGCATCCAAATTTGGGCCTGGTAGCAGTAGGAAAAGTGATTGATAGTGCTACAGAGCAAGTCAAAATGTGAATGTTCCCTGTGGGGAGTGTGGGAGGGAGCACAGAGGCATCATCTGTAAGACTGATCTGTCCTTACTCCCTGATCCTAATGCACTTCTGGTGGCTGTTCTGTTTGACATTCCAGCTTTGAAGAGTCTGACAATGCAAGTGCTGAACAACATGGCTGCATTTATTGCTCTCCCCTCCATCCTGCAGAGGATTCTCCAGGTCAGTTTCTGGAGAGAAGGAGGTTTCACCAAGCTATGCCACTCAGATATTGGGAAAAGGTATTTGCAGGTTGTTAGAGACCAGCTCAGTTCATTGTTTGGTTCAAAGTATTTCAGTAAAAGCTCATTGGTGACAGATAAATTGGAAAAGCTGATAGAAATACCTGGGAGACGTGGGAACACAGAGACCTGTGAGAACATAATTGAGGCAATTCCTGAAAACCGAATATTATCTCAGAGGTTGCAGTTACTTTGAACTGCAGCTTGGAAGGTTTAGAGGCAAAGCTACGATGAATTTCTCAAAACTTGGAACTAAATTAGTTGAAAGCTGTTTAGCTAAAGCTCTGGGAAGACAGTAAAGCAAAGCTTGTGGAGGCTTTGGAGAAAGATCATAAGTGGTCCCAAAATTTGATTGAAGACGCAGTTTTATTTTAGAGGTGCTTGTTTGTGAGCAGCAAACATCTTGTGGAAGAGCTGGTTTTAAGCAGAACCTTTGGTTGAGTGGTCACAAGAGACTATAATTTGTTAATTTGCAAAACAAGTGAAAGCTGATGTTGGGATTTAATAACAAACCTTGAGAAATGCAGAAAAGGAACTAGAAGAATTGTCTGCTTTGCAGAGTGCAGTGATTGAAGAGTTGAGACATGGTTGAAACATCCTTCTATTCCAGGTGGGAGGAGAAAAGGGCTCACAGGGTGAACACACCTCTAGCAACCTATTGGTTTGATATTAATGCTATGCACTATCCTGGATTTTGGAAAAAATTGTAAGACAGCAAAGGGTGCTGTAAAAGAGTGGATAAAAATGTGATCAAATGAAATGTGGTTTTATCAAAGGTAGAAATTGTCGAGCAAACTTAATGGCTCTTCAATAACTTACTTCATCTAGTCTTGCTGAGACATTCGATTTAGTTTCCTGTTGGCCTTTGATGTTTAATGTAGGCAGGAAATGATGGGGAAGCTGTGAGTGAGTGGGAAACTGCCAGGAAGGCTTCCCTGGGTAATGCTGGGAATTACCAGGATGGAGTGAGAGTCAACCCAGTGACCACTGTGCACTTAACACAGCTGGGAGGTCCTACAGAGTAGAGCAAGATCCTGTTCTCCCTTGGGATGAAGAGAGATTCTTGTTGCGCTCTTCAAATATTTCATTCTATTTTGGCTCTGACAGACTCATTTAGCAGCAATAGAACATCCCTTTTCCAGAGGCTGGCACTGATGTCCCAAAGGCAACAGGGGAGTGACATGTCTCTGTCAGTTGTAGAGGGCAGTGTTTGGTGTGATGGCTCTGGTGCAGAGGCTGAGGGGACAGAAATGGGTCAGGCATTCCTGAAAGCAGCATGTGCAGCTCTGGGCACTGTGTTTGGGGGCAGGGGGAGCTGCTCCTGCTCATTCCACTTCCCTGGTCAGCCTTACTAATCCAGTCTGACAAAAGAGGGATTTGGAAAGACAGGTATTTTTGTACAACTAGAGCAAAAAATGGTGACGACTTGAAATATCTGGAATTCAGTCCTTCCCTCTGCATGTGAAGAGCATTGGTGTCAGAACTTGCTAAGATCGGAGCAGGAGTTGGTACCTCGTAGTTGAGAAATAGGTGTAGGGAAAATAGAACCAAGATCATGAGAAAATCCTGTGGAAGGGGAGGTAGCATTGGTCTCTAAGTAAGTGGACTTTGCCTCTGAACACTCATTTTTCTACATTCCCTCACACTTATGTATTTCCAAACCCCTCAGGTTTGTGGGAATGAGTGGTGTGGCCTGGATCCTCTGTGGGCATAGGGAGGGTGTGAGCATCCTTGCTGAGCATCCTCTGACTGGTGCCAACAGCTCAGTCATGTCCTCTACAAGTTGCTGCCTGTTACACGTGGGTTTTTACCTCTGAAGCTCGTTTAAGCTTCTCCAAACTTGTCATCCTCCTTGTTAGACTGAGAACTTGTCCGTGCTGGGTCTTTCCCATGTGCTGCCTTCAGTGCTTGGCACCTCCTCAGCTTTTTGGCTTGGAACAGTGTCCTTTGTTACCAAGACAGACCCTTCCCTGAACCCTTTGCTCTTGCGTTTAAACACGTTTCCATTTACACTGCCCTCACACCAACCCTTATTTCTGGCATTCTGGGGCTGCATTGCTCCAGGTCACTGTTGTCTGGGTGTGTGTACCTGTGTTGTGCTATTGCTCCAGGGCTTGCACAGGTGCCTGTGGGTTTTGTTTTGGTGCACAGCTTGGCCTTTGGAAGAGTTGCTTTGACTTCAGTTGGGAAGCTGGTGTTGGGAATGGTGATGAGGATGTGTGGCCATGTCATGAGTGCCTAGCTCAAGTGTTCAGGGGTTCTGAACCCTTGCCATGGTGGGGATCAGGAAAGAAACTCCCTCTGTGTTAGACAGCAGGGAGCACTGGATTCTTTACCTCCCTGTCATCTGCTTCCTTGAATTACCTGGAAATGCCGTTTAAGTGCCCTGCAGGACATACATGGTGCTTTCCCAGGCAGAGAGAGCCCTGTGTTATTAGTCCTAGCTGGGTGCTCCTTTTGCAGAGCTCTGTGGCTGCTCTTTGAAGCCGTGTAAAATTCCAAACCCTGGTGCCAAATCCTTCTGTCTTGGCTCTGAACAGGGCACAGGGCCTTGTTCAGTGTGTTACTGAAGTGCCACCTTAACTGTGACCACAGGTAAATTCTGGAACCAGCCTTTCTGGGCCCTGGAGTGCAGGCAGCCTTTCCCAAGCCTTCCCAAGTGTTTTGGTGAAACCCAGGGTTATTAGTGGTGCTTGTCTGACAGTGCCCTCAAAAGCTGTTCCAACAGAGCTCAAGTCTTGGTGATAGAGCATAGATGCACTGGAGCTACAGTCCAGGAGGGGAAACAGCTGCCCAGGAATTCCCTGGGGATTTGTTGGGAGGTGGATGACATCAGTGAACTGAGGTAGATTATCTTGCCTTTTCTGAAAAGGAATTAGAGTATTCCAATTTTAGTGGACTGTTTTTCTTCCTCTTCTGGGCTTAGCTGCTTACAGATTATACCTTATGCAAATGTTAACTTTGCAACCAAAGTGCTTCTCTAAAGGGCACGTTGCAGGGGCTGACAGCAGACCTGCAGCCTTTCCCAGAAAACAGGGAGGCTCCTCCATCTGCAGGTCCACAGCACATCCACTCAGTGGTATCCAGTTGAAGTCATATGAGAGAACCATTGATACATTTATGTTCTTGCTCATCCTTAATAGTGCTGTAGGATTATTTATTAACTGGGAAGTCTGAACTAACCGTATTAGGAGAGAGAGCAGAGGAATCCTCTCGAGCATTAAGAAAAATTCCATGTTATTAAGGATGGGAGTGCTCTCTGAAGAGGCTGAGAGGTTGAGTGTTAATTCCCTTACAAAGCTGTAATCCTTCATGAATGTTTTGTAAGCACATGCAGCTGATGCCTCCTACAAAATGAAGGACTGGAGAAAACAAATTTAAAAGCCACCTGTAGGAATCCCAAAGAGGGGAAGAAGGGAAGGAATTCTAAAAACTGTTCAAGAGTGGAAGCAGAAAAATCGTGAAGGCCTTTCAATGTATTTTTCCCATTCCTGCTTAGGGCGCTCTGGCTGTTTTTCATTCCCAATCCAGGAGGTCAGCATTGGGATATTTCAGGGTGCAATGGTTGCTCTCTCCCCTTGCAGAGGGGGGAAGCTGCAAGTGAATGTGTTTTCTGAGTGCATTTATTAGCACTGGTAGCAAAGCAAGGGCTGCTTCCTGGACCTGGAAAAAAACTGGAATGGAGGAGATGGAAGTTGCTGAAATCTGGATTCCTGATCTGTTTGGTGATGGTGGCACTGGGCAGCCAGTTTGGCTTTGGCTTCCCATGCCAATGCCATGTTCCCAGGGTAATTCCAGCCTGGGAGGAGTTGTTGGGATCTGTTCCTCTGTGGGACAATGCCTGTTACACTGCACAGGGGGGGAACATTTGTGTCTGGAGCATGGATTCCGATCCAAGACCAATTTTGTGGGGTGGGATTAATGAAAGTAATGGATCCCACAAGGCTCTTGTGACTGGAAATTCTGGGAAGGGGCTGAAAGCAGCAAATAGGAAGAAAGCATAACTGGCTGGAAAAGTGAAATGAGAGGTGTGGGTTGGTTTCCTGCTGGAGGCAGAGCCACAGCCTATCCTGGGAAGCACCATCTGAGGGCTGCCAGCAGGGAATGGGCATGGACTCATTGCTTGGCTAGGAGCCTTAGCTAGACCATGTGCCTCCTCTAGAGACAATAAAGTTCGTTTCCTTCCTGCCTACCATTCATTTTAGAATTCATCAATTATGACTTGAGTAAAAACGAGCCACTGAATGTCAGCCCTTAGACCTGTGCTCTCCTCTGCAAAGCTGCAGGGGAGTCTTTATTCTTCTCTTCACATCTCCTCTTCCTCCTCTGCCTCTTTAGACAAGAAACAAGTGGGAGTCTCCACTTGCAGGAATTTTGAGCTGCTGTGTGTAAATGGTGGTATCTGGACAGTGTTTGCCTTTCCTTGCCCATGTACCTGAGGGCTTTAGAGAAGTATCTGGTGGATGCAAAACTAACTTGCTGTGCACTGTGGGTCACACAGCAGAGGTCCTGAGTCCCCTTCTCCTCCTCCTCCATAATTCCTGCAGTGACTCAGTGCAATGTACTCCCTGTGCTGCTGTTAAATGGTGCAAGGGAACCTTGGAGTGTTTAGGCCGTGTGTTCACCCAGCAGAAAAAGAGCCTCTGCAGCACATCCGGCTCTTCGTGCTTCATCCAGCTGTTCCAAATGCACAGCTGGTTTTGACTCAGTGCTGTTTTCATTTAGGTTTGAACGTTGGTGTTTCTGCCTGTCATGTTTCCCATGGAGGGTGTTCAAGAATTCCCTGATTTGCTTTCTGTAGCTTGTTTGGTGATCCCTCTGTAGCTTGTTTGTTACATGCAGTGTAACTTCCATGCTGCTTTAGTTGTCTTTGTCAGCTTGCTTTTTTCACTGTGGATTCTCCTTTCCCACTCCCAGCATGCAATCAGCCTTGCTCCTACTTTCTTTCGTCCATCTCATCCAGAGCTTGTTCTTCCAGCTCCTGTTCCCGTTTCCGTTGTGTCCCCACCATTTTTCTACTCTCTAGGTTTATTTCCTTTCTATATCTTCCTAGTCTGTTTTTGCCCATGCCCTGCCCATTCCATCAGAGAGCTTCTGTCCTCTTCCCAGTATCCTTCCACTGACTCCCAGCAGGACAGAATGCTGTTTTCCTGGTCCGACTCAGTCTGCCAGGTGGGGATTTGTGTTACACAAAGGTGAATTCCCAGACCCTCCTTTGAGGCATTCCTAGATAGATTTGTTCCAGTTTTGTTCCAGATTTGACAAGGCATGTGTGTTCTCACTGGTGTCAGTCCAGGATGGGGAGGGCACAGCCTGGTCTTTGCAGGTCAGATGTCCAGGATAAAGCTGGATCAAGCTGGGCTGCACACCAGAATGACACCCCTGCAGCAGCCAGTGGATCCTGCTATGACCTGACTGCTCTGCTGGGCTTCCCATTGATGTCAAAGACACAAAGAGCCACCACAAGCTGTCCCTGTGCTGTGGTGGGACAGAGGCAATTCCTGGCATGTCCAGTGTCCCTGTGAGCAGGAGCCCACCTGTGCTGTGCAGCAGGGCCTGGCAAGAGGGAAGGACAAGTGCCCAAGCCTCTCCTCTCTTCCAGTGCTTTGCCCATCTGCCTGTTGGAGAGGCTGTGGCTGTCCTGGCACATCAGTGATGCCCCAGAGGGTGCCAGGGTGGCTGTGCAGGAGAAGGGGGAGGAGGCCTAGGGAAGGGTGGGGTGTACCAGGGGGATGAATTGTATCACAGCCCTTGGCTTGTGCTGCTGGGACATGGAAATGAAGCTGCTCAGGGTACATGGAAATCACCCTGACAGCACCAGGAGTGCCCTGGTTGCCTCTGCCATCTGGGGTGTGGGATCAGGATTTCCTGGGATTCCTGCAGCTGGAGGATGAGCTTGGGGGGCGAGTTACCCCTGACTGGGCAAGAGCATGGGACAAGGGGCCCAGGAGCTGGCTGGCCATGCTCTTTCCTTCAACATTCCTCAAATGCATTCTCCAGTCAACTGCATCTCCTGAATGGAGTTTCCAAGGTCTGAAGTCTTTTGATCCAAACACCCTAATTAGTTGTTGTCATCTACCGAGTTTGGCTAATTATCAGTTTTCCCATCAATACATGGAATTATCCTGCTGTTCTTGTGCATGTGCAGCATATTTAACCCTGCAGTCACAGCTTCTGCTGGCAGTGCCAATATAGAGAAAGAAATTAATTAAAAAGAATCAGAATGGTCACATCCTTTCATTCAACTTCAGCTTTTAATTTCTTCATACAGGATCCAGTTTATGGAAAAGGGAAGCTTGGAGAAATTCAGGGGCTTGTCCTGGGAATGCTGGACACCTTTAACTATGAGCAAGTAAGTTTTCCCTGTTTGTGTTCTGCCCACTGTTGCACACAGGATTATTTTAGCTCTGTGACCTGCTGTTCTCCCTTATTTGTCATTTCTGTCTGCAGGGCAAAGTCAGTGGACATATGAGTGATTGTGTGTGATTGGGGGCGAGTTTGTTTTGCTCACAAATTGCAAGTGAAGGGACTGACAGGTACATGGTGAACACCTCTGCAGCTTAGCTCTGTGTTAAATGTACTGGAAGGATAAACATCTGCTTTACTCCAGCTCATGCTGCAGTTAGGGATTCAAAGGCACTAAACTGCTATGTTTTGTCTTTTTGTGCAGTTCTAAGTGGTAATGCTGCACTTCTTTGTGACCCAATGAGATTTCATCTTTATCTCAGTCCTGCTTTTCTCTGTCCAAATCCAGAGAGTCTTCACACTTCAGCAACTTTCTAAAACTCCTATGGCATTGCCATCCCATCTGCTCAGGTCAGGCCTCCCTGAGCCTTTACCTCACTTTGGGTTCTTGGTGGAGGTCTGTCTGAGCTACACAAACCCTCTGTCAGTGCCTGGCTGCTCTCTGGGACAGGCTGCATGTCCAGATGGGAACCACTGGACACCCTCTGCAGCCTTTTGGGAGCACCCACAGATCCCACAGGGAATCTGCTGCTGCTAAGAGACCTGACCACTGAAAACTCCGGGTGTTTGCTTTTGGCTCTTCAGAAATTGACACCTCCTTTGGAAAGCACAAGATGAGCAGTTCAGGGGTTTTTAAATACTTTAATTGCCATAGTGCATTTGGGCTTTGATTTTTATCTGCACATTTCTCCTGAAGTGGGGGGCGTCAGCAGTAACTTGGCAGGTAGAGAGGGAAAAAGGATGTGGAAGATGACAAAATGAGCCTGCCATGTCTCTGACAAAAATCAATACAGGGCTTGTCTAGTTGAGAGTGGAGAGGAACTGCCTCCATTAACATGCCGTGAAAGCATAAGTGTTTGGAGGGCAGTGGATAGAAAGCACAGAAGAAGAGATTTTATTGGGTTGTTTTTGCTCTTAGTGATCTGCTAAGCTGCTTGTTATGAAGAATTGATCAGCAGGGAGTTTCTGCAGTGTGGAGGTGACAGACTGACCCAGGTACCCTGTGTTGTCTCTTGCACAGACCCTTCTAGAGACAACAACGAGCCTTTTGAACCATGATCTGCACTGGTCCCTGTGCAACCTGAGAGCCTCTGTCACCAGAGGACTCACCCCAAAGCAGGATTACTGCTGCATCTGTCTCCAGCAGTACAAGAGGAGGCAAGAAACTGCTGATGAAATAATTGTTTTCAGGTAAAGTTAAGGGGTGGGGTCACAGCTGTGATGGTATTAGTAGTTCTAAAAAAGCACGAGTAATAATCTGTATTCCTGTGAGCATGTCTCCCTGTAAAGGGCTGGCTAATCAAACCCATCAGAGCCTGCTTTGCATGCAGCCAGCTCTGCCTCTCTGGAAGGAATTGCCTCCCAGTTCCCTGAGCTGGCTGTCAGCTTTCTGTCCCCTCTTCCAGCAGTGCACTTTGGCTCTTGCAGCACCCCGGGTTCATTTGTGGATTTGGACACCTCGGGTTCACTGCAGCCCCAGCTGTGTGCACAGCTGGCCTCCCCCATGCTCCCCTCTGGGACCAGGTGTCCATCAAATAGGACAAGACCATCATTACGTGGGTGTTAAGGTCTGTGGCTGTATCAGCAAAAGGGCGTCTGCTGTTACTTTTGTGAGTCTGGAAACGCTGCAGGAGGGTGAGGAGGTGTAGGGAGTGTGTACACTCCTTGTTTCCCACTGCCCAGCCATTTACTCTCCACAGTGCAGAGCTCAGGAGGGGCTGCCCTGCTTCCAAGCTCTCAATCCTTCTCTTTCCAGCTGTGGCCACCTGTACCATTCCCTGTGCCTGCTGAGCAAGGAGTGCGGGACGGTCTCCAAGGGCCTCATGAAGTGGATGTGCTATAAATGCAACTCAAGTAACAAGGGGAGAAAGCTGAGTGAAAGCTTCTCAGAGCTGAAAAAAGAAACTGGAGCATCCCTGGCGCAGGTAAGGTTTGTGGAGGTTTCTCTTGGAGTAAACTTGGGTCATCACTTTGTTCTCCTGTGTCTGTGCTTCCAGAGAAGCCCCTGGTCAGTGACTGTCAAACACTCAGCAGGTGGCTGCTCACCTTTCTGAATGCCACTTTATTTTGGTGGGGAAGTCATGGAAATGTGTTCATCCAGAAGGTGTGGGAGCTGGTGTCAGGGGCAGCTGGATGCCTGCTGCGTGCCTCCAGTGTTTTTTGTTTGACAGAGTCTGGGATGGGCCCATTGCAAGGAATGGTTCCTTTCAAACTATTTTTAGGCATGTCTTATATAAAATTTGTATTAGAAGGTGACATGTGCCATGTGGCTGGATTGGGGAGCCTCCATTCTACCGTCCCAGCAGATAACCTGTCCTTAGGAAAAGGTCTGGGATTGGTGTGACTAAGTGCTTGCACAGTGTTTTAGGAAGCTTGTGTGTAACAAGACGGGCGGAGCTGGATTTGGGTGAGGCAACAGAGAATTAGTTTGTAGTTATTGTCCCTATTTGTACACGAGAAGTTTCACCATCCCTAATTCCAACAGAAGTGCAGTCTCAATATGCATGGAGCTGTGCCTTCCCTGGCACTGTGCTGTGGATTGTAAGCCACACTGGCAGGCAGCTTGTTGGGATGTCTGTAGGGATATTGCATGTGGGGAGCTGAACTCTTTACTCCAGCCCGGGCAGCCACTGGGGAGGGTTTGTTCCTCATTGCCTCCAGGTACTTTGTGCCTTTGTCACCACACAGCTGTATCCAGTGCAGTGTGTCTTCACTTCTGGAACCAACAGAATTCAATCTGGGAGTACGTTTTTATAGTAGCACTTTAGTTTTCTTCTAGCAGATCATTTCAATTTCTGCCAAATCAATCCTGGTGCAGAGCTGGCTGGTGGCATCAGTGAGCTCCTGTGGCTGCTGCACTAACAGGAGAGGCTTCCTGCTCGGGGGCAGGTAGGGAAAGGAACCTCAGGGGCATGTGTGGAGCCCCCTGCAATCTCTGCAGTCAGGTTGTGTTAGTGTTTTATTTGGAGACACCAAGGAAAGCTTTCCTGGGAGGTTGTAAATCAACTGTGGTCCAGCCAGGCTGCTTCCAAACACTGTGTCCATGCTGTCCTGGTGCAGTGGGATGTGGGCACTGGCTCTAAAGCTAGGCAGGTTCAGCAGCATCTGCTGAACTCTTGTCCCCAGTGAGTGGGTGTAAATGGGGGTGACAGGCCAGGGTACACAAAATTAAATACTAGAACTGCATTCAGCATTCAACACCTGATCCCATATAACCCTTATAGCTGGGTTATCCCTGGATTTCTCATAGGTAGTCAGTCAGAAAGCCCCTGTGCTTTAACAGCCATCTGGACATACCCCAAGAAAGATAGGGAGAATGCTCCAGATGCCATGAGAATGGTCGGGGTAGGAAAGGGAAGATGTTTCATTTTATGTAACTGATGGAAATGAGTGGCTGACTGCGACTCGGGGCCAAAAGATGGATGGGGAAGAAACTAGTTACTGCAAGGGTCATCTAGTGCTGGCTGGAAAATGTCCATCCCAAGCCATCAGGCTGGGGGATGTTTCCCTGCTGCTCCTCCCCTGCTGCTGTCGTGCTCTTGGCAGGGAAGCCATGGCTTCCTGCTCCACACACAGCCAGCCCAGCCCAGCAGAGCTTGGCTCTGGCTCAGCAGAGCTCCAGCACCGCTTCAGGCCCTCCCTTCCTCCCCCCGTCCCAGATCCTCCAAGTTTGTGATGTTCCTCACGTATTTAACTTACAATATTTAACTGTTGTACTCTCATGTGATCGAACTGTTGTGCAGTCAGAGCCTTAAAAAGCTGAGTATATTTAGACTTGGCAACAGACTGTAGAATCTCCAGCTCCTCCAGGAAGTTTGTTTGCTGAACAATTGCTGCTCAGCAGTGTTAATTAACCCTGGGAGGTAACAGGCCATGGGCTAAGTTACACCACTGGCTTCTACTGGGGGAAGTGTTGTGCATGGGAACTGGACATGGGGCTTCTCTGTGTTCCCTGTTAACTCTGCTGGCAGACCCAGAGTTCTGTGTTGAACAGGCTGGTGTTTGTGAACAGGAAATTCCAAGGGAGGCCATGCTCACAGGGTTGTGCTTCCAACCTTGCCCTCCTATGACCTCAGACAGCCACCTCCAGAGCTTTCAGGCCATTCTGCACATGGATCTGTGGGGAGGGTGTTTCCTTGCAGCCACTTTGAAGACCCTGAAAGCTTAGCCTGTCTCTTGGCAAAATCTACTGTGGTTTTTCTTTTTCTGTAGGGAAATCTTCAGTTGAGGTATTTATTTCCTTAGAAAGCCTTGAATTAGGAGTAGACTCATACTGAGAAATGCCACTGAGCATCTGGAGTGAGTTTCACAGCACTAATTCTGCCCTGCCCAGGCAGAGCCTGTCAGTTTGAATTGTGCAGTGTGGCTGAGATGTGCATGTGAAAGGACAGCCCAACAGACAGTGTTTCTCTGCCCTGTGCTGTAGCCAGTCCCTGAAACTGGGGAGGTGGAGAGATGCCCCAAACCAGCACTGACCCGTTGTTGGATCAGTGACAGCATGTATTCAAATGAGCCTGGCTGGGACACTGCCCCAGGGAAGGGGAACTGAGGAGGGCAGAGGGGATTCTCCTTCCTCTGGTTCTGCTACCAAAAATTTATGCTTTCTGTGTTATCCCCTAAGCCTTGTTGATTTCCCAAGGATAATCTTCTGGGGCTAAGGGATCATCTGTCCTGCCCTCCCTACCTTGCCATAAATGAGAGTTAAAAGAAATGAAAGCTCGTGTTTGTGGTGGGCTTTAATCCGATTGAAACGTTGCAGTGTTGGTGTTGTTTGAAGTTAACTGAGGCATGTTGGGTGCAGGCACAGCAGCTGGGCTCTGCCTAAACACCTGTGTGAAATACTCCTGATACCTGTCATCCATCCCCAAAACTCATTGGCCTCATTTCAGACAGCTGGTCTGCGTTTTCCATGTGTTCTGCCAGCCTGTGGACTAGGGATCAGGGAGAGGAGGAACAGTCTTGGCTCCTGGGCCATGAGCCCTGCAGGAACTGCCATGGACCCCTGAGCTGCCACGCTCTGGTTATTCAGTGTTTGAGGAGGTGCCTGAGTTCTAAGGACACCATTGTTGAAGCTGTCCAGATGGCAAATATGTTTTATTCAGGAGTTTAATCCTGTCAAGTCACGCCAGGATGGACAATGGATGTGATCTATAGTTAATCCAGTTTGTCAGGCCCTACCTTTGAGCTCTGTCCTGCAGCCTTCCAGCACTGGAGAGGTGTGGGTTAGTTTTGTTTGAAGTTTTTTGAAAGAAATTAGAATGAATTGCAGTTGTGTCCCCTGGCCTTCCTAGAGAGCCTGGCAGAAGGTTCCTTCCACTGCCTGCAATTCCAGATCTGGCATTCTGAGGCCAGATGAGACATTGACAAGAAGCAGAGACAGCTGAATTCCAAACTGCCCTAAGGCTGCCAGAGCTCAAGAAGTGTTGGACAGTGGTCTCAGGACAGGGTAGGATTGTTCTGGCGTCCTGTGCAGGGCCAGGAGTTGGATTGGATGATCCTTGTGTATCTCCTCCAACACAGGATATTCTATGATTACCTTCCCTTTCTCTCCTCAGTTCTGCCATTCAGAGAACTCTTCAGTCTCCTGGGGTTGGCTCTGTGGGATCTATTCAACAGCTTCTTGGCTCATCTTTAGAAGGTGCCTTCAAGCATGAGGCCTCTCTCCTGTCAGGCTCAGCCCCTGAGCTGAGCTCAGCCTGGGCAAAGACCTGTTGGGCATCAACTTTACATGAAGTTTAATCCAAGTGCTGCCATGCTTCCCTTGGAGCCTGCTGGATTGGACATATATGCCTTGTTTGCTGGCCCATCATGTCCAGTGGGGTGTGTGGGGTTTGGGTTTGTCTAATTAATCCTGAACAGCATTTCTCCTTTGGCTGAAGGTGTCAGTGTAAGTCCCAGGGAATATTCCAGCAGTGCTTGGTGTCAGCAGGAGCGGCTCTCCAGAGCACTAGTGGGGGAGCACGGTGTATCCAGTGTATCCAGATAATGGCACTGTAATGCCAGTGTATCCAGACATTCCAGATGTGAGAGGATGTCCCAGAGCTGTGTGTGCTCCCACAGGTGAGTGGTGAGGCCCTGTGGAGGCTGGTGCAGCAGCACATCCTGCTGCTGTGACTCTGGGATTGTCCCAGGGACCTGTGTGGCTGTTCCCTCCACTCTGTCCTGGAGTGTCACTGCAGTGTCTCTGCAGAGGCTGCAGCAGGAGCACTGCTGTTCTCTGAGGGTTGTCCTGAGCTTTCTCTGAAGCTCTTCAGCAGTTCTGTAATGTCAGTGTTGTTCTAGTGACTTTGGGTCAGAGCTGCCTGCCTTGCTCTCCTCCTGGTCGATTGTTCCTGGGAGTCCACGAGAACAGCAGAACCTTATCCCACAGAAGAGTAGATTTCCTTACTTCAGTGTTGATTGGCTCAGCTTTCATTAAAACACTGGATTTGGGTACCTGTTTGTTAGGCTGCCCAAATGCAGGGGGAAGGCAGAGGGTGGGATTGGTGTCCATTGCCTTGGAATTCCAAAACCTTCCCCAGGACTTCTGTGCTAGGGAGCAGCCCCTGGAGCAGTGTGGTGCTCTGGAGCCCTGAGTGGTGCAGCAGTGTGTGGTGTGGAAGGAATGGCTGGGGGGCAGCTCAGGGCTGGGCCTGTGGGTGACTGTAGACGGTGCCTCTGCTCAACCTGCAGTGATGTGCTTTGCTTAGGCAGGGCTGAGGATGGAACTGGGAGCTCTTAAAGGTAATTGAAGGCTTGGGAGGGCTGTGTGGTGACTACCAGAGGGGGTGGAATACGTGCAAGTAAAATGTGCAATGGAGATGGGTGTTAGTGGTGGGATCCAGGAGAGCTGGAAAACAAAACCAAGCCTTTCTCCTTCCTGGCTCAGATCCCCATGGGATCAGTCGTGTCTCAGGTTCTGTGTCCAGTCTGAGGCCTCAGACAGTGGAGCTGGCTGGCCCTGGAGGCAGGAGCTGTGCTCTGGGCTGAGCCCAGAGACTTCCACCAACACCAGAGAGCTGCTGCTGCACCCCAAGAGCCTCCCTTGGCTCCTGAAGGGAAACATGCCTTTAGTGACACGGCTAAAAAAAGGAAAAGGCCTGACAGCAGTTGTTTCCATGACAACAGAGAGAATTGCCTGCAATATTTCAGCTCATCAGCCTGGGAACAGCCTGATTGATAGTTACATACGCGTGGCAGGGACAGAGAAGGAGAGGGGAGGCCAATTATATTGCATTTTCGTTGTCCTTGAATGCCTGTGGCCACAGCAACTGTGGAGGGCAGTTTTTCCTTGCTTTTTGCTCTTTCCAAGTGAGGATGACCTGCGAGGCCCTGGCAAATGCCAGTACAACCCCTAGCTGTGAGCGCCTGACCCTCAGTGTCCCAGGCCCCGTGTGGGGCCACATGTCCCGGGGAATGGGGACATGTGGCTGCTTGAATGGCAACTAGCAAATAGTTATTTGCCCTATGGAGAATATCTTGGAAGGGAAGAGTGAGTCTGGGACGTGCTTCCTGTGTAAGGGATCTGCACTCGGGATGGTCCTCTCTTCCCATGGCAATGACCAAAGGTAAGACACACGTGGCTTTGGGACAGTCATGGCACTATCCAGGCTTTCAGGAAACCTGTGGTGGGTTTGGTGCATCTTCCACTGGCAAACAGTTTAAAGTTAGTGCAGCTTCAGTCAGTCTCCAGTGGTAGGACCGTAGCACTTTTGGGTTAATTGCCCTTGGGAAATGTATTTTGGGGAAAATATTTGCATGTTCCCTTAAAAATAGATCCCCAGAGACAACAGATGCCAGGCTGCTGCTCACGAGGGAGGCTGTTCCCCTGGCTCCTGTTGTGGTTTTTTGATGATGCTTTTCCTTTGCAATATGAGCAGAAACATTCAAAATAGAAACACTGTGGTGTGATAAATGGAGCAAACCTACAAGAATCCCTGATGCTTTGTCATCTCTTGCAGGGATATGTAAATGGTGCTGTTTAAAGCAGTTTGAGTGTGCAGCCCCCCTTGTCTCAGTGTTCTTGTTGCAGCTGTGGGCCCTCACTGCTGAGCCACACTTGGCCTCGTACCCCCAGCAGGGCAGGACCACCCTGGCTGTTGTGGCCAGTCCCACTGCTGTGTGACTCACCCCCTTTCCACCCCTCACTCCCCAGCTTTGTCTGTGACATCTCACTAGGGGAAGAAAGGGACCTTAGGATGCCATTAGTTGTTACTGGTTGCTGGCAGGTGTGTTCCTGTACCAGCCAGGCACAGCCTGTGCCCCATCCCAGCAGGGCTGGGGAGGAGCCCTGGAGAGGCTGCTCATCCACACGCACACGATACTTCTCTTCCCAGCTGGCTGCGGATAAGTTTTCCCAGCCCTTCTTCTCCTCCTCCCGAGGGTATCTCAGTGCTGTTAGTCTGTGTCATGGGGGACAGAGCCCAGCATTAAGTCATGGTGGATGTAGAGGTGGATCTGTCCTTTGTGCCACAACAGGATTTCCCTCCCCCCCAAACCTGAGGTGCACACAGTGGCTTGAAGCCAAAGGAGAGATGCTCCAAAGGCATCCCAAACAGCCTGTGGACCAGCTGCTGCAGGCCCAGGAGTGAATTCCTGTGTATAGGAACTTGACACCCTGTCGTGTGTGATTTCTGTAACCTCACTCTCTTTCTTAGACGAGTTCAGAGTCTCTGTTGGATCCTCAGCAAATCCAAGCGTTTGACCAGCTGTGCCGACTGAACCGAGGAACTTCCCGAGTACGTACCCCCCATTTTCCTCTTGGTTTTAAGTTTGGGACAGGCATTTTTCAGGTTGTGAAGCCAGACATCAGTGCTGGCTGTGAGGGCTCTGGCCTTTCTCTTGGGCTTGGTCTGGTGCTGGCACTTGGCTGCGGCACATCGTGGGACAGCCACGCTGGGGATTCATGGGCAAGGAAACCATGGGAATGCCTCTGGTTTTGGGGCCTGACAAGTGTCACTCCTTTTTAGATTTGTAACTAACCTCCCCTCCAGAATGTTCCCTCCTCCTGCCCTGGTCGTGTCCCAAGGAGAGCACAGCTCCTTCTGTCCCTGGCATTTTCCGTGTGCCTCCTGCAAGTTTTGGCTGCTGTTGTTGGCACTTTCAGCTCTTTCTGGGCTTGTTTTTCAATGATGTGACTTTAAAACAAGCTGAAGACCTCTGGGGATTTGTTTAGTTCAGGACTGGTGTCCCACACAGAGCTCTGTAGGGCCCCTCCATACCCCTTTGCTTTCCGTGGGTTAAGGTTTCCCTGGTTGCTGCAGGACCATGGTGACCCCCCCAGGCACTTTGTGCACCCTGCCCGGGTATTCCATGTATGTTTTCCTTGTAGCTGGCTCTCCTGACGGAACTGGCCCGCGGTGGTGAGAAGCACAGGCTGCTCAGCATTTCCCACGGGGACCCGGCCACCAGCAGTGTCTTCCAGAATGAGAACTTCCAGCTCCATCTGACCCCCCCTCCGCTGCCTGAGGACTAAGGCTCCTGCCCTGGCTGCGGTGGAGCTGCGCCTGGATCAGCTCTTGGTGCTGGGAAGCCTTTCCATCACTCCACGGGACTTTCCCCCCACATCACCTTTTCCAGAACCTCCTGGCTGACTCTCACTGGGCACTGGTGGGTTTGTAGCGGGGTCGTCTCCCACCTCTGCTGCTGCCTCCCCCTAAGCCAAGGCAGCTGGGGGGCATCTGGGATGGAAGCTGGAACTCCAGGAGCAAACCCCAGTGTGCTAGGGCTGCTGTGCTGACCTGGGGCTCATGGCAGCAGCAGGAGCTTCTCCAAATAGCCGAGTGAGCTCCACTCAGGTGGAGGAGCCTGTGCCATGCCCAGAGCCCATGTCATGGCACTGGTGCCATGTGCTGGTTCTGTGCCTGTCTGCCACACCCAAGTTCCATGTTCTAAAAGCAGCTGTTTTGGCAAGGCCTGCCCCCTGTCTGAGGGAACAAATGTAGAGAAAGCTGAGGAATGCAGGAAACGATGCCTGACCTGCATATGGTGTGTCCTACCAACCCATTAAAAAGGCCCTTGGCTGAAGTTGTCCACGACTTCTGCACACGAGCAGTGGGTGGGGGCTGCTGGTGAGAGAGGTGCCCTTTGTCTCTGTGGGGGGAGCTCAGACCTCCCCTCTCACCTCCTTGCACCTTGTGCTGGGGGTGTGGGGGCAGCCTGTGTGTACAAAGGTGCCTCAGGCCCATGGGGGCTGCAAGGGGCAGAGGGTGTCTGAGATGGGAGCTGATGGCCACAGAGGTTTGTCACTAAGTTTGGAACACCAAACTGGGCCGTGTCCCTTCCTGGCAGCACCTTTAACACACCGTTGTCGCTGCTGCAACAGTGTTGCGGGGTTTTTGTCACCTCTGGTTTGTCACACACACTCCTCTTCCCCCTGCTCACGGGCACTTGGGTGTTTTGGGGTACCACACCCTCAGGGTCCCATCAGCTCCCAGAGCACGGCACTGGGTGAGTGTTGTTCTCCCTGCACAAAGAACTCCAGTGGCTGATCAATGCAGAGCTCCCTGGAATGGCAAGAATTTGGGGACTGAGAAGCACTAGGTGTTGTGCAGAGCTCACCTGGCCAGGAGTAGTGCCTGGGGCCCTGCGTGTCCTGTGTGCTCACCTCCTTCCCATGAGCACTGGCAATGTTTCCAGCCTGCAGCCACACGGGAACCTGGGCACAGGTAAGTCAGGGAGCTACACCTGGCTGAGTTTGCCAAGACCAGCTGGGGCAGCTCTTCAGGTGGGTGAGAGCTGGGCCCTGGGGTTGCCCACTAGCCCCAGCACTCACCAGGCCCTGGTGTGTTCCACCTGGTTATTGCCTGTCTGCCTGGCCCTGGGTGTGTGTCGGGTGCTGCCATCTGAATTATTCCTGTGCTGGAAATACTGGAATGTTTGGCTCTAGTATGGAAAACACACGGGTAGGTAGGACAAGCAGAAGGCCAGTTGTTCAGTATTTTATTCAAGAGGAAATATACACACCTCTCCCTGGCAGGATGGAGCAGCCAGCCCAGGGCACGGCTCACACGGCGTGGCCACGCCAGTGGTTGTGCAAAGGAGAGGAGCCCCGTTCCTGTGGGAGTGTGATGGAGCACAGGGAGAACCTGCTGCTGGGATGCTGCCCCAACACTCCCTGGAACAGCCCTGACCCACCCCAGGCTGCTCCGCTGACGTTTTCCAGGAACAACAGAAGGAAGAGGCAGCTTATTGTGCTTAAGACATCTGAACAAATCCTGGATAGGAGACACTCACAGCTTGTGAATATTGCTAATTACTTACAGTTAAGAAAGGATGGATCCTGACAGGGACAGGAAGCTGTGGGCCCACAGGACCTCGTGGTGAGTCTCTGCTGTCCCCACCCCCTGAGTGTCCCATGCTCACGGCTGGTGCCCCGTGGCAGGGCTGCGGCTCCTGCTTGCCTGCAAACAAGGTGAGCTCGTGCCAGGTCAGGGGGTCCTGCTGCCCCCTCCTGTGCTTGGTGCCTGCAGGGAGAGCTGGAGAGGAGCTCCCTGCCCTTGGGAAAGGCCCCCACCCCTCGGGTGGAAGCAGCTGCCAGCCCACCCATTCCCCTGGGAACCTGCTCCCAGGGAAGGAAGAGCCTTCCCCTTTCTGGGAGGAAAGCTCAGGCAGGCCAGGCAGGAGAGTGAGCTTGTTCAGCTCTCCACTCAAATACAATTGAAAGGTTAAATATGAATAAATGCTGTAGGCTTATACATTGTTTCCTTCTAACTATGGAATGTGTCTGAATGGTCCAAAGACACCAAAACATTGTTAGAAACCTTAGTTAACCAAGAAAGACAACCCTGCCCTTAAAAAATAAATCCTATTTAGTTTTACTACGGCCTTTGTTTAAATGCCCTCAGAAAAAACAATATTTTCAGGTGCCTTGTGAGAATGTATCTGTTCATGCAATGGCCCAAGTTCCTTGTTTCACAAGCATTGCACTTCTGTATGTAAGTCATCAAAACTATAAAACCTATTATTTTTGTCTGAAAGTGTTAGTCTAAAAAGTACAGCATTACTTGATATCCACCCATGGACACTCCTAGACACGTATGTGCACAGACACACACACTGCTGCCTAAACGTCTTCTAAAGATGCTGATTACAAAGTGTATAAAATTGGGAATACATTGTCAGGATACAGAGAGAGATGAGCCATCCTCTACCACGGACTATAATCTAGGATCAATCACTAACTGTACACCTTTATACAGCCTTGGATTCACCAGGGACTTCTGAAAAGCAAGTGGCAACTCCACCAAGGACAGCAGTAACACTGAGTTACTGACCCCAGCTCAGCTGAGCCCACTGAAATCTGAGAGGGACATTTTTGTTTCCTTCAAGCAGGGCTGAAACCAAACCTTGTGTGAGACAGCTTGTGCTACCAGCTGTGTGAGGAACCTGCCCCTGGACTGGGCACTGGCTCCTCTCTCTGCTAGAACAACCTCAGGCTGTATTTGAACAAGACACTGAGCCCCAGGGCCATGACCCATGGGCACCTCCATGCTGTCCCCAAGCTCTGCCGACACAGTGGTGTGGCTGATAAAATCCTCTTTGTTTCAACTTTGTTATTCTTCAGGCAGATGCAGGCCCTGAGGCCATTTGGTCCTGAGTGTCCTGTACCAAAACAGCTCAGGAGGCAGCAGGCAGAGCTGAGGGCAGGTTGTGTGTTTGGAGGTAGTGGCTTCCTTTGCCTGTCCCTGTACACCCCAGTCTAGTGTGGTATTGGTTAGATGGCCCTGCTCCACCTCTGCCTGCTCTCCCTCCTGCCCTCCTGCAAAAGCCACGTCCCTTTCCCAAGATCCAGGCAGAGAAAAGGGATCAGCTGGATTCAGGCAACTGATCCCCCTCCAGAGCAAGAGCTGCCTTCTCAGGAGATTTCAGAGCCTGACCTACCTCAGCAGCTGCTCGGTGCATAGCCTGGAGAAAAGTTGGAGGCACTTTGTGCATTCTCTAGCCTGCCATTCCAACCTGCTGGAAGCGTGGTGCCAACAGCCTTGGTGGACAAGGGTCACACCAGCACTAGAGGAGAGGCCGGACAAGGTGCGAGGACAGAGACAGGAGCAGCCTCTGCTGCCACACCTCGTGTAGCTGTTTGAGAAAGAGTAAGGGCAACTCGGTTTGCTGCTCCAGGCGTGCACCCCCTGTGCTCTGAGGGCCCACTGCCGACATCCCAACGGGTGGAAACACCTCGAGTGGCACGTCCTCGTGGGAGGAGTGGTGTGTGGGATAACCCAGACCAAGAAAAGGGCCTTATTTATGCTATAAAAGTCTTAAGATTTGTCACTACCTTGCGTGCAGACGTGGGAGAGCTGATCAGGCTGAGAGTGTGTTAAAATTGCTCAGGCTGCTGCTAGTTCACCATATGTAAGTCCCGTGACCGCGCTCCCATGAGGAATCTGAAATATCAAGTGCACTGGAAAAAAGGGATTGTCAGAAAAAACAGAAAATAGAAATACTACAAAAGCAACATTACTGAGTGGGAACTGTACTGGCCGGGTCACACAGTGGTTTCTATAGTCTCAATCACCTCCAGCTCGCACTGCGAGGGCGACAGGAGCGGGCACTCGTCCGGCTCCCAGCTGCTATCCGGGCTGTAATCTTCCTCTGAGCTCAGCTCAGCCACCCCCTCCGTGTCCTCATCGCACGACTCCATGTAGTGAACCCCCACCGCGTTGATCCCGGAGTCCTCGGAGCTGGAGGGGGACGAGCAGTGCTCTGTTTTTGGTGTATTGCTCTCTTTTGTGATTAAGGCATTGCGGACGGGGGCCTCCTCGGGCTTGCCCCGGTGCGGCGCGGGCGGCGGCTGCCTCTGCACGTAGCACATCTTGCCGTTGATGCACTTGACGCGGTAGTTGTCGATGAACAGGTCGGCGATGGTGCAGAACTGGGGCGAGTCGGGGGGCAGCGGCGGCTGGAAGACGGGCGCGAACTTGAGGAAGTGTTCGGTGAGTGACACCGAGATCTGGATGGTGTTGGGGGGCTCCCGGGGGCGCACGGGGATCTCGGTGCTGGGCAGCTGCTCCACGGGTGTCATGGGCTGATAGACGTATTTACCTGTGGGGAGAGAGAGGAGCAGCTTTTGAGAGTTGTTGGATTCACGTGGTGCCTTTGGCCGCTGCTTGCAGTGGCCTCCAGGTGTTCAGTCCCCTCCCGGTACGGGTTCTCTAACACCTAATACTGCAGGTAAGTGTAACCTCTCCCTGCCCGTCCTTCGGGGATATCACTAACTCCAGAAAATTCACTCCAGGGGCACAACTCCATAGCCAAGAAGTGGGACAGACACCAAGTCTGCCCACGCACCTTTCTAGGAGAAAAAAAAAATTATTAGATGCTCAGAGATGTTTCCCCCTCCCCCCACTGAATAGAGCAGTTCTAGTTTACGTCTTTGCTACAGTGATCAAAATTTTATTATATTATTATTATTATGAGTTTCCCTGCACGTGTTTCCATGTTCTTTTTTCCCCGGAGTCTAAATAATGCTTTTCTGTATTATAACCCAAAGTTCATACATGACTGCAATTAGAATTTTGAGACAGAAAATAAGGGCATTTCCAGGCTATAGAAATGCTTTTGGCATCCTGATTATCTGGTTAAGTAGTAAGAAAATAGGATTATGTTGGTTATATTGAGCAGAACAAAGTGTGAACTGAACATCTTTAGTAAAAGAAATAAATAAGAGAGCAGAAAATTGGGAATATGTTAGGAAAAACTGAGAAACCCGAGGCTATGCCTAAGACTCTAAAATGCTGCCTTTTATTTGCATGAAGCCTCTGAAAGATTAATGTCTCCCTAGGGACTCATCCGCTGGGAAAGCACTGATTTCCAGAAGCCTCGTGAGGGGCTGTCGGAAGAGTTTTGCTGCGCACGTTGCAAACGCTGCTCTGCAGGGGCAGCAAACGCTGCCCAAGGGCTATGGGTGCTCGCAGCTCTCCAGGTGAGGGGCAGAAAGTTCCTGCATTAAGGAATCCGGTTGTGCTGGGCTGAGATCTGCCCCGTGCTGTTGTGTTTCCAGCTCAGAGGTAGGTGAAATCACAGATTGGCTGGGCTCGGAAAGGACCCTAAAGATCACTGAGCTCCAACTCGCTGCCATGGGCAGGGACGCCTCCCAATAGCCCAGGCTGCTCCAAGCCCCAAGGAAGAGCTCGCTCCCCCTGCAGCAGAGAATCCCTCCGCTATTCAGCCCGGGAATCCCTCCCAGCCTTGGGAAGAGCTGACAGCACCGGGACGGGCTGAGCGATGCTCCGGGTGTCGCCGGGCCCACGCACAGGCTGTGCTCTGCCAGCTCCGGGACGTCACCGGGGGAACCTCGGGAACCGCGAAGGCTTTTCCCACCCCGCTGTGCTGCCGCTGTTGGAAGGGAAACGGCTCCTGTGAAAATTGGTTGGGACTTCCAGCCCCCGCCGCCCAGGGACAGGGAGAACAGTGGACGTGCAGAGCCCCGGGAAGAGCCGAGGGAGCACCGGAGCGTGGGAGAGGCTGCGGTGCCCACAGCAGGCTCCGAGGAAACGGGCGCGCCGGGAAGGAAAACCCATCCCCGTGCCACGGAAGGGAGCAGCGAGCCGGCAGTAATGGGAAGGAACAGCTTGGGAATAGGTTTGACCAGCTTCCCTCGCATATCTCATCAAATGCTTTCTCCCTACGATTTGTGGGATGGTAATTGGTAACAGAGCTGCTGGAAAAGCTCAGTGACAATGAGCCTGTTTACAGCTGGATGACAGAAAACACAACACCATCCTCTCCACTTGCCCTCTTTACTGTACCGTGGCGTTGTTCCCAAACTTGCTGTGACTCAGAGGAAGGAGGTGCTGACATCCAGCAGCTGCACACTCCAGCCACGGGCACAGCAGAGCTCTGGCTCCTCCGGTGTCCTTTGGAGGAGCAGATCCTTGTTCTGGCACTCACTGAGCAATGGGGTCTCACAGGGGTTTCTCAGATCTTGCTGATGGAGCTTCCCTGGGAAGCTCCTCACCTTCACAGCCACAGCAGCAGCCCACAGCTTCCTGCCCATCCCGCTGCTTCCCAGAAACCCTTCTGTGAAATTCCTGAATGTTCCTGCCCCTGCCTTGCAAAGCCCCACAGCTGGTGATTCCTATGCTGCTGGCTGGGACAGTGTCAGTCAGCTTATGGAAAGCAAAGCACAGCCTGCCCTTGCCTGAAACCACAATGCTCTGTTTATCCATAGATTTGGAGTGTTTCTGTGTGGGCTCCTATCCCATTCCAGTGACGACCAGCTACCAGTGAAAAACATTTCCTCAATTCAATTTTGTGCCACCTCTATTTGAAGCAACCAAGGAAGACTCGGGTGAAGATTTTAACAGGATCAAGAAAAATGGTATCTGCACAACAGGACTCTATTTTCCCCACTTAAAAGAGCCACCATGTGCTGGCAGAAGGCTGGGGGATGTTGGGAGAAGAAAGCAGTGGATTTAAGCCAGGGAGGCTTACAGCTTGGGCATGGAATGGTGAGGCAAAGATTCAGCAGTTTGACTTTTTTTTTATTGTTTGTTTTTCCCCTTTTGGGAGAAGAGGAAAAGGGCTGGCAGGGGCAGACGAGGTTGCTGGGAGCTCGGGGGGTTGTTTTCCCATTGCAGCAGCACGTGGCAGTTCCCTGCGTGTTCCAGAACTGCCCTGCTGGCACTAATTCCAGGGCAGGAGCAGAGGATTTCAGAGGCCCTGTGCGTGACCTCACAGAGGCTGAAACAGTTTCCTCACGCTCCAAGGACAAGTTCTGCCAGGGTAAAGCAGGAATCGGCCAACAGAAGACAAAGAGAATTTAATCCATGAACTGATTTGTAAGTTTCTTTAGAATTCTGGTATAAGTTTGTCAAGTCTCAGCTGGTTTTAAGGGCAAGTTTGTTTGTTTTAGACAGACTCAACTTGTTTTAAAAGACAACCAGGTGCTGGAGCTGGGACTGTCAGTCTGGATCACGGACAAAGCCACACTCACAGCCTTGGTTACAACTCCTCATCCCTACATAATGCATGGAAATGCATCAGCCGGGATGCAGCCTATGAAAAATAAATGCAGAAATTTAAAAATAAGATCACCCCCCACCCCTGCAGCTTGCAGGATTGCCAGGGATGGCTTTTCCGCCGACAGTGATCCCGGAAGCACAAGTCCCAAGTCCTCTTACAATCCATCTCAGTCTGATCAAACACCCGTGGAAATGTCAGCAATGTTTTTGCTGACTCTGAACAGCTGGCAGCCGTCTGTGACAAAGCAGTATTTTGAGCACCTATTCTGAACCACCCCATTTAATATGCTAGCATGGAATTTATTGCCTATTTATTCCAACTCTGCGCCTGTGCCATGCTGACAAATGCTCCTGGAAATGAGTGTTCTGCACAAATACAGGTGCAGGCCCAGACACCACGTGACAAGTTGTTTCCTGGGTCACTCACCGCCACTGCCCATGCAGGAGGTGGAGAAGAATCAACCTCCAAATCCTGTGGAAAGCAATTTGCTGCATTTGTAGAACTTTGGGAAAAGAGGTGCTACGGAGAAGCCTCACAGTTGTGGCTCTGCAGTTCCACCGTCTTGGCAAAAGGGCTCAGGGGCAAAAAGAATCTGTTCCAATCCTGGGAAGAGCAACTGTGTGGAATCAGGCTTTGCCAAAATGACTTTTGGGGTAAGTCTCAGTTGTCCATGATGGCCACAGGCTGACAGTGAGATGAAGGAACAAGACCATGAGAGAGCCCAGAAGTGGGTGTGTAGGATACACCTCGTTCTCCATCCACACTGCACCTCTTGTCTGAGCCACTGCAGCCACAGCAGCTTGTGCACAACCAGAAAGGGCTGATTGTGTCTCCACTTCTTCGTTATTCTGCTGACCCTTGTGCCAGCCCACAAACCAAATCCCCAGGGACCTGGCACATGCTAAAGCTGATACTCAACTGCAGAACAGCTATTCAAACGTGTCCAAGGAAGTGCTGGGCACTGCTCATCTCCCTGCTGCTCTGTGCACAGGAATATGATTTCCATTGCCAAATGGGATGGATGCTGTTCCCCAAAGCCTTGGCTCCATGCCTCCAGTGAGCCTGCCAGCAGGCTGGGGCAGGATCCAGCAGAGCAGTGAGCTCTGTCATCACCTGCACATCTCCAGCAAACTCAGGCAACTTGGAAAGATTTTTATGTTTGTGGCATTGACAACCAGACCTATGTGGCTGATCAATTGGGAGCTGTGTTTGGAAGAGTTCCTGCTTCCAGAAACCCAAATCAAGCCTTGAGAAACAAGCCCCGAGGTCTCTTCTCTCTGATTTTTTGCTAATTGGGCAGTCTGCATGCATCCTCACCAAACAGACACAGCAGCAATTTCCGTGGCTAATACAAAACAACTTAACCATGAAATAAGCAGAGGTGCTGCTGGAAGATTTTCTTCTCCACTTCCCTTGTCCCAGCTTTCTGGTTTACCTCTGACACTCATTAACATGCTTGGCATACTGAAAAAAAAACTTGAAAAAAATCCACCTTTTAGGAATGAGGTTGCTCATCACAAATTCTCAAGCTTTACCCTCTGAAAATGCTACCTGGGAGGACTTGGTCCTAATAAATAACAGGAATTGCACTTCAGAAAAGGGAAAGAGAGAGCTGTGGGTCTGACAAGTCTAAGTCAGCAATACATACTATGGATATTTGCTCGCATGCAAGGCATTTAGACATCTATTAACTGAAACATAAAAGCTTTTTTTCATATGTATTCTTCCCCCTGCAGCTGCTTGAACAAATATTTCTCCAGTCTCCCATCTGCCAGCTCATCTATCTCCAAAAATCAGGAAGACCTGCTAATTGCACACTACTGAACGTGACCTGGCTCAGCTTAACCTGTCCTGGCTCAGCTTAGAAACTGCTCCTATGTGGGTTGAGCTCTTGTGGTAGAAGCCTAGAGCCGAGGTGGGCTGGAGGAGAACTGGCTGTGA
Source organism: Calyptomena viridis (assembly GCA_013390005.1). Taxonomy (NCBI): domain Eukaryota; kingdom Metazoa; phylum Chordata; class Aves; order Passeriformes; family Eurylaimidae; genus Calyptomena; species Calyptomena viridis. Next base: position 79,215 of record WEIV01006918.1, read on the forward strand.
TCCCAATGGATATCTCTGTGCCTTTGGCTGTGGTGTATCCTCCAGAGAAGCTGTGACCTCATGGGCTGACAAAGGCTCCTGTAAAGATGTGTGCAGGGTTTGTGCTGTTGGCTCCCATGGCTCAACAGCAGGGAGCTGCTCCTTAAATGTTGGGGACTTGGTGCTGCTTGAACCCACACCTGTGTAACAGCAGTGTGATCCTCTGTTGTGAAGTCAAATGGAATTCCCACTCCAGCTGTGCCAGACTTTCCTATTGCCACATGCAACCCTGCCAAAAAAATCAGCTCACATGGGAGGGGAATTGGTCCCACCATGAAGAACATAAAAAATTCTGATTATATATCACACAGTTCTGAAGGAGTGAAGGCAAAGCAAGCATTCCTAATACATGTGTGACAGGAGGCAGTATTGCCTCGGAGGGATCCTGCATTATTCCAAGGAGAGCTCACTGCACAGCTATTCTGTGTGTGGAAACCTTGGAGATCAGCTTCTCGAGCCCTGGCTTTTGTCAGAGCAAGAGATGGAGAACCACCAAGCGCTTTTCCAGCAGGCATTTTTCCACATCTCATGGGTGCGGCAGGAGAGCCAAGTCTGGTTGTTCAGGAAGATGCCTAAGGAAGCTGTTTGGCAGGAGGTGTTTGGGCTGGAGTGGTGCCCTGCCGCCTGTGCTGGCACAGCAGCCCAAGGACAGCACTAAACTTGAGCTTCCAGGGTCCCTGGAGCATCAGGTGGCACAGGTTTGCCAGACCAGCCTGTGGTTGGCCCATGCACAGGAGGGAACTGGGAATCACTTCACTGCTGACAAAGCAGAACCTCAGGGCAGGTGGAGGGTTTTTCCTGCACAGCATAAAGCCAAGCCCACACCCTGGATGTGTTTACTGAGGGGCACTCAGCACCCTGGGCCTGCTGGAGGTACCACCCCATTTATTGTTCAGAAGTGCTCAGAGGAGTAGGATTCCATCTGGAAGTGTGATGCTGGTCTGAGCCCCTGCCTGTAGCTGCTCCCTCCCAGCCCTATAAATAAGGAGTATCACATACAAATTACACTTTGCTTAGAGCACAGTTACAGCTTTTCCAGAGGGGCAACAACAAATGCAAGGAGAAACCTGGAGCAAATTTACAGATGGCATGTGTGAAAAACCCCACTGCTAACCCAGTTTCCATTCCTTTGTATCATATGGAATGGCCATCACGTCATATCCAGCAAAACATCATGGGCTATGTGGTGAACGTGAGATGTGGAATGAGCCACGGAGGGAATGGAAAACACTCCAGGACACTGAGGCACTGCCAGATTTACAGTAGCAAGTAGAGCTGAACTGGGCCACTGGTGGTTATAATGAGGCATAATTGAAATGCTTGTCAGTGTTGAAGGAGCCTTGTAGATAAAGAGACACAACACCTCAGTGCAAGTGATATTTTTGTCCAGCACCTCATGCAGGCAACTATGAAAAAGCACTGAGATTGCTCAAACCAATTTCCAGTGCAGGGAATGCAGACAGCATTCCACGCACCTGCAGGACTCCTGGCAGAGCTAGAAGGCCCTGTAAGGGATCACAGAAGAGACTCCAAGGACACAAATCAATTCTGCAAAGGAACAGAAAAAGAAGCCATGGAACAGGACCTGAGCAGCCTGGAAGTGCAGCAGGAAGGAGCAGCAGGCTCTGACCTAACACAATTGTGTCATTGCAAACAGCTCCTTCTCGCAGAAGCACCTCCATCAGAGCACTGATGAATCCATCCCATTCCCAGCCCCATCCAAGCACAGAGAAGAACCAGTCCAGCAAGGTTTCTGCAGTGGCTCCCCAGCAGCAGTTCTGTACAGCTGCCAGCTCTCTCCTGTGGAGGAGAGGTGTTCCCTCCCTGCTGTACAGCCACAGACAGCTGTGCCAGCCCCTGACTTGATGCTTTTCACAGGAAACCAAGACAGAGGGGGAAAAACCAGAAAGTTTTTCTTCATCAGATTTGTATTTTAATGCCCTTTTGTCTTTATCTGTTTTAAGTACAAAAAGGATCATGACAGTACATGCTGTGAGCTGTTTAAGCCTTTCAGGGGCTTCTGTGCACATCAGCTTAAGAGCAGGTAACGCTTAAATGCAAACAGACCCTGGAGCTTCCTCCATCATCCCTGCTCTTTCCTCCCATTGCTTACAAGGATTTACTGGACTTAAAGGAAAAGCAACCCTGAAGGCTTGAGGGATGTTTCACGCAGCCATAAACCCTCTTAAAGGGGCCATATTTGCTCACTAACCCTTGTAAGAGAACAGAACCAACACCCAAAAACGCAACGGGCAGCAGCACCCACCACGTGTGTGTTCTAGAGAAGCCCTTTCCTTTCAGTCCCTGCAGAAATGCCACACATACCACAGGTACTACCAACCCCAGCTCCAGGCTGGATTCCAAGAACACAGGCACGTGGAAGCGCAGGCATGGAACCATCCCAACCTGAGCTCCGAACCCCAGGATATTCGCCTTCCAACGCCGCCCCCAAAGGGCAGAACAGCAACTCTTTGCACATTCCCCTGAGGAGTTTTATCCCCCGAGTTACACTAGATATTTTTAAAATTCAGTACAGAAAATAGCAAGAAATGGCTTAGTGCTAAATATTTATTCTGCAACCCCATCCCTATGCACCATCTGCTCAAGCTTCAGCATCCCATGGTTTCCATGCAGCCAGTCAGTGTGCTGATATGGCAACAAAGCAGGATAAGCACAGCTCAGAGGCAAACTACCCACCAAACCATGGCATTGCCTGGTGCGTGGCAATCACAGCCACTGGAGAGACAAGAGAGTCATTTTCCAGGTGTAGTACATGCTGCAGGGGGGCACCCTGAGCCTCTGTGTATCATGGAATGTTTTCCTGGGAATTCTCCAAAAAGCAGAACAGCTCACCAGGTCCTTGAAGGAAAAGTCCTCTCCAAAGACCTGCACTTTGCAGCCCCAGGGGACAGCCTGGATGGACAGCTGGGGCAGGAGGGTGGGATTTGCTGCTGTGTGGCCACAGCCTGATTTCCTGGTGGCTTCCTTGTTACCAACACAAGCCACTCCTTTAATCCTCATCCCATCACTGCTTCTGGCACCTGATGTGCACATCTCCATTCACACTTCATCCAAACCACTCTTCCTCTTTCCATCACAGGCCTCCACAGAACCCATTTCTGGAGAATTTCAAGGGCTGCTCTACCTCCTCATGCCCAAAATACATCACCAGGTGGAGCTGGTGTGTGCAGGTATGGGCATTAACCCTTCACCTGGAGAGCTGTGGGATCCAGGAATGAGACAATAACAACCCAGGTACCACCACTGGAGGTGGGCATCACGTTGGGCCATGGTGTGACACAGTCCCACTGCAGGCAAGTGACTCGGAGCAGCTGGACAGCACAGCTGGGAGCACACACAGCACTCACTGCTTTACTTTTCAATCTGAGATATAAAAAAGGCTTTAAGGAGCAAAAAGCTTGCTTTCTTGATGCTGAATCAGGGAGGAAAAAAAAAAGCACAGAAAGGCTAATATAAGGTAGCACAATTACTGTCTGTTGATACAGCTGCTGTGGAACCACAATTCATCATGTATTATTGATAATTGCAGCATAATGTACTGATGGTTTTGTAGGGTGTTTAGCAGAATGCAACATTCTTCAGATTAAAAATGAACCCAGTTGCAACAAAATACTGTGGTTTTGCACTGTCCAGGGATGAAACCAGTCTTGTATTGAGTGTGATGCTTTCTCTCATGGCTAATTCTTAGGAAGCAAAATTAGCCAAACACAGCCAAAGTCCTGCTGTCAGGTCAGGACAGATGTAAGCCCAAGGATCTGATCCCTTCTAACAGTGGTAGGGGAAGCATTGCCCTCAGTTTCACACCCACAGAACCAGCTGGGGAATGGCCCCTGTGCAGAGAGACCAAGGTCTAGTGACAGGAAGGAAAAACAAAGCAAAAGGCGAGTGTCTCCTTCCACCTGCCCTGCCTACAGCTGGTGGGCTGCAGGAAGGCTGTGAGAGGTGATCAGTGCAGCCTGGTACATCTGATGGTGTCCCAGCCTTTCACCAGGGACAAGAGGTACTTGTGAGGGAGTGCGAACACCTGGAGTGGGGCTCAGGATCAGGACAGCTCTGAAATCCAAACAGCACAGGCACCAGAAACCGTGGAACAGCCAAGCACCCTGCCTGGAGCAGCTGCAGGGGTGCCTAGCATCACACGGAGTTGGGAGAGAGACAGGCACAGAGCTGCCCTCCCTGGGCACAGCAGGGAGAGACTGCAGGGCTGGGTGCAAGTACACAACAAACCAAGTGGCTTCCAGGGCAGACATGAGGGCTCTGGAGCTCTGCAGCCACCACTGAGAACAAGAACACAAATGCATGCCTCTTGTTCAAATTGTTTCACAACATAGGTTATGTGTAAATTCCAAATCTTATATGGCCTACATTAAAGTGTGGGTATGTTAAAAACAAGGCCCAGTTGCCAAGCAATCAGATTTTACTTGCCCAGTAGGTTTCTTATTTCCATCTATGTGAGTATACTTGACTATTGGCAAAAGCATCTCCAAATTGCACCAACTGCACTTCTTGAGTTCTGTGATCAGTCACTACATAAAAATTGATTAGTGGAAGAATCAAAGCACTTATGAAAACATACTCTGTATCTTGTGGGCAGATAAATTCATGGAGGTGCTGGAAGCAAAACCACAACTCACTAAACGAGGGTCACTATAGATGCAGAGAGAGAGAGATGGAATCCAATCTACTGCCAGCCAGCCTTTACATTGGTATGAGCTTGTGCCATCCATCAGCAGCTGAGCCCACACTGTCACAGCTATTGTTCTGGAACATCTTACACTGTTTGTGAGTAAAGCACAAATTTCTAGTAGGGCCTTATGAATGTGCAGAACTAAGTTCCCAAGGCTGGCAATGAGTCACGGAGAGTACGGCTGGTTAAATCAAGAGCCATTACATAAGAACACCCTGAGATGCCCGTTGTCTACAAGCCCAGCTCTGCTGGTTCCACCAGCACAAGCAGTGACAAAACATGTTCTTGATGAGCACACAGGTGCTGCCAGGAAATTGGAGGTGCTGTGCCAAGGACCTGAGAGGCCTCTTCACTCCTTGCAGCAAACCCGAGCAGTGTCAGCTCTGCAGAGGTGTAGAGTGGAAGCCACCAAGGTGACAATCCTGTGACTCAGTCTCAGGGGACAGTGCGAGGGTATGACCAGGGGCTGCTGTTTGACACATGAGAGAAGGACAATGTGTTAGCAGGCCCTTTTGCGTCGGGCACTGGGAGTGAGCAGGCTCGCAGATTCCAGCTGGCACACAGATTTTCCCACCTGCAGAGTCCAGGAAGGAAGCCACACACTCACCACAGGCACTGTGCTCCATACAGATTTTATCCTGGAACTCTTCCCTCTGCAGTGAGAAAAGTGCCTGCGGCCTTTCACCAGCAGGAACCTCCCTGAGGGGAGCAGAGACCCAGCCCTCACCATGAAGTGTCCAGGACACCCTGAATTCCTAGACAACTGCACCAGCTGATGGGACACAAGGTTAATGAACTTTTCCTTCAGAAGTTCTTGTTTCTAGTAGAAGACAATCCCAGCCTTGTCCTTTCAGGCTTCACAAAACCAGCAGTTAACCCTTCAAGCAGCCACAGAGGAGAGGTGTGAGTTATCTGCTGCTCTTACCAGAGATCATTGAGTTTTGGGTAAGCAGATTTAATTTTTTGTGAGTCATTCTCCTCAGATAGGCATTATTAAACACAGCCTCACAGTCATGAACAATAAAGAGTTTTTGGCTGTCAGGGAGTGTTTTGGTACGCAGGCCCCTTTTTCTCAGGACTTTGAGAAGTCCACTGACTTCTGTTCAGTCCTATATGAGCCATACAAGAGTCAGGCCCACTGGACATACTGAGCAAGTAGCCTGAATTCAGAGATTTTCCTGTGCTCTAGTTCTGTTAAGTGATATCAGGGGCTTTGTTAATAATAATAGAACATGCTAAACCTTCTAGTAAGGATTTGAAAATTAAATCCAGCAGGTTCTTCCAGAGGCGCTGACATTCCCACAGGGTGAGATGAATCAACACATGTGGGTTCTCTTTCCAAGACACAGCACTGATAGAACATTCATACTGTGATTTCTGCATCCTAACTAAAACCAGAGGGACAAAACACCATGCAGGCCTGGGATGGTGCACCCATAAAAACTGGTGGTAAGTGTTTTCCCTTAGAGTAACACTTCAGAATATATTAAGCTGACGTTCTTCCCTTGGTTGTGTACAGGTCAGTGAAGCGAAGCTAGAATATCATAGCTCTTCAAAATACAGGTGAAGAAAAGAGCTTGCACAGCCACAGGCAACAAATCCTCATTAAAAGTCTTTTCCCATTACAAGCTGAAAAATCCACCTTTCTGCAGCTCCTACCTGGCACTCAGCACAACGCCTGGCTCGTGCACAAACATTCTGTCCAGATACACAGACTTAAATGGGATGAATGTTCAAATCCTTTTCACAGCTGAAGCAAATGAAAAGCGCCTATTTCTCCCAGGATTTGTGATCAACCTCCCTCCAGAATAAGCTGTGTTTTCCAGGAATGCCCAGCCCCACCTCTCCATTCCTGTGTAAGTTTTTCACAAAGAAAAACCATCAGCCTCAGAATTTCAAACATAAGCATGTTACAGCTCTCTTTTCCCATTTACCCAACAGGACAAATCATCAGGATGTAGTTTTGCCCTGTGGAACAGCACTGCTGGAAACACAAGTTGCCATCAGCACCGCCAGGCTGGCAACTTCCAGGGAGCTCCAGTCCACATCACCTTCTGCAGACAGGGACACACGTGGAGCACTAATGCCCTTTTGCTCCCTCCTGGATGTGGCAGCGGGTTTTGTAGCCACCAAAAACCACCAGCAGGAAAACCCACCAGTACAAAAGCAAGGCTTTTGGAGATCTGCAGTGTATACTGTGCTGCAGAGCACACTAGGGCTTATTTTACAATCCCCTGACCAGGCCTGGAGCTGCTTCTCTGACAAGGGGTGGTCAAGAGAAGCTGGCTACAGGTGGGCACAGCTCCCCTCTAGACCCCCAAGCTCTGTCATGGTGTGCAAGCCTCCCACAGCCATCTCAGCTCACTTACCAGTGGTCTGCCACAGGAAAGAAGGATGCCTCACTGATTCCCTGCTCACAGGGAAGACAGGCAGACTGGGGTCTGAATAATTACAGGGGCTTAGGAGATGGTCAGAGCCCCTGCTGATGGCTCCTGACGCTGGAGAGTGGGGAGAGACACCTCAGAAATGTTGCTTGTGAGCACAGAGCTCCTGATCTGCTGCACAATCACTGTGTGCCAGGGGAAATATCTGCATCTGGGCCAGGTGTGTACCCGTCCCAGAGCAGGGAGGAGCTGCCATGTGACACCACCACACTGTTCTCTCTGGAAGAGGTTTAATCGAGGAGGGCCTTGACAGATTGCTTTCACCAGCTTTGTGGGCCAGAAAACCAATGTTTTCACTTTAAAATGTTATCAAAGATACCCACTGGTATGTCACGGTGTGAGCAGCAGTGTCTGCTCAGAGCACACCACGTGCAGTGACTGTGCTGATTTGCCTCACGCCCTGGCACAGCTGTGGGTGATTGATAACCACCTCCCCTGCCCAGCACAGCTGGCACCAGTGAGACCCCAACCAGGATGGAAGTGTGCCCTCAGGCACTGGCAAGGAGCAGTGGAGCTCTGAGAGCCAAGAGAAACCCTGGGCTCCCTGTTCAGAGGGCAGATAAACAACAAATATACTCTGGTTCTGCACCCCCAAATATCTGCTGGCATGGTCAGACTCAGAGAAGTCCTTGTCCCCAAAACCACCCAGCAAACACGTGCCCTTGGTGGCATGTCACCCTCAGCCCATTTTCTCCTCTTGGCTGAGGAATGACAGTTCCTTGGGTCTCTTGCCAGCCCTGCCCGACCTCACACAGAACCTGCCAGGTCTGGCTCCAAACTCCGGTGTAACTGTGCCACAATTCCGTGGTGCACACCAGGCAGCAGGAAGCTCATTGAAGGCACACCTGCAAGTCTTACCCACCACTTAGCAAAACACAAGGGCAGGGGAGCAGGTGTGTTTTTTAAAACTTTTACTGCCAGTCTTTTTCCATGCCGAAACCTGGCAACTGTGTTCCCTTCCTGTCCATCCAATGGAGATCTCACAGCTTCCTCCTTCCTGGGTTTGTTTTCTTGTAAATGGTCCAAACAGCTGAACCTTGTAAGTGGTGAAACCAAAATTTATTTGCTGCATTTACTTTTCAATGTAAGATATGCAAGAGGCTTTAAGGAGCATAAAGCTTGCTTTTTTGATGCTGAATTGGAGGAAAAAAGCACAGAAAGGCTAATATAAGGTAGCACAATTACTGTCTGTTGATACAGCTGCTGTGGAACCACAATTCATCATGTATTATTGATAATTGCAGCATAATGTACTGATGGTTTTGTAGGGTGTTTAGCAGAATGCAACATTCTTCAGATTAAAAATGAACCCAGTTGCAACAAAATACTATGTTTTTGCATTGTCCGGGGATGAAACCAATCTTGTAATTGTATCAAGTGTGATGCTTTCTTTCACGGCTAATTCTTGGGAAGCAAAATTAGCCAAACACAGCCAAAGTCCTGCTGTCAGGTCAGGACAGATGCAAGCCCAAGGATCTGATCCCTACTGACAGCAGCAGGTACCACCTCACAGCCAGCAGCCTCACAGCCAGCACTGGTGCAAATCAGAGCTGCAGTGGAAATCCCGAGGTGAGGAAAGGGAGGCAGCACCTCGCTGCAGACCTGCCTCTGGCATGTTTCCTCTGCCTCTGGAAAAAGTAGATCTGAGTAATTTAAAGCCCTCAGCCTCCATCTAATAAACGAAACCTCACCAGGCTGTGAGAGAGGAGGAGAGGGGAGGAAGAGGAACAAGGGGCTGCCCCCCTGGCAAAGGGAATGCACGCAGGGACAGACTGAAGGGGCACAGTGCAAGCAGGAGAAATGTGTAATGGGACAAAAACAGGGGCTGAAGTCAAAACCTCTTGGGCCTGCAGGGAAAAGGACTCCGAAGTCTTGAGTGCTCATCCCGCTTCCACGTGGAGACTGGAGTGGGTGGGTGCAGAGACAGCTGGCAGCACACAGGGATGGGTGTTCAGACAGCTACTGCAGCAGGTACGAGGTGCTCCCTGCCCTCCCTGGTGCACACAGAGCTCAGAGGCATCCGAGGCACCCACCCACGCAGGCCAGCCCCCCAAGACCCTGCACATTTTTCAGGCACCTGCCTATGGAGGTTGTACCTGGGTTCAGAACTCCTCAGGAGCACATTAGAGAACCACCTCCCAGGGAAATCTGCTCCCACTGAGCCAGAGACAAATGGAAAATGACCCGAAATAAACTCCAGGCTTAGACACAGAAGTCATACAGGCACCCAGGGCAGCTGAGGTTCTCGGAGCTGTCTGGATACACTGAGCAATCTCTGATCTCTCCTGCCAGCTATTATTGCCATTTTATGGACAGAGAAACATTGGAGGTAAAGAGAGTGCCTGAAGTACCGCTCCCTTCCGAGCATGCCAACAAAAACGGCTTTGGGGAATTCAGACTGGGTTCTATTTCAATTATTCCTTTCATAGCCAAGTGGCTCTGCAATGCTAAATTGCTGCTGTCACTGAAGTAAGCAGTAGTGATCCTGAATACACATGAGGAGACAATCTACTCATCATGGCATGGTGAGTTTTTGTAATTTCTCAGCATAAGTGTACTTTAAGTGAGTTGACATTCTTCAGTACCTTGGCCACTGATGGAAAATAATACTTCAAAGGCCCTTTTAATTGATGTAGAGCTTCCTGTACCCCAATACAGCTCTTAGGAGCCACAGAAAAGCACTTTCAAGAACCCTCTGAGGATTCCCAAGTCAGCATTACAGCACTGCATTTATGGAAGATAACTCCCAACACTGTTTAATTACATCTCTGACCTCTATACAATCCCCCATTATAGACCTCATTTTTACCCCTTTTAAGTCCAACTCAACTCATTCCAGAGGAGTGGGATACAAAGAGATCCCTGGCTCTGAAATTTGCATTAGGAAATGAGGGGCAAGAAGGGAGTGCACTTCTCCATGGCTTTCAGAAGATTAAACAAAGCAATGAAGTGTGTGACTTTCTTCATTTAAAATCCTAGTTCCATGGGGCAGAGGTATCTCAAAGTTTCTTTTGCCATAAAGGAGGAATTAAGAAGGAAGTCTATACTTCTTGCAAAAGCTATAACTATTTTTAAATCTAAGATTACCAATTACCACAGGGAAGCTAAGGGTCATCAGGGTTGGATGGGATCTTAAGTGATCCTTCTGAGAGGGAAGCAGCTCCATGTAACACCCAAGAGACACCAGCCTAAGTCTTCCTTGAAGGCCTTTAAGGACCATGACTTCTCACCTTCTCAAGTACTCTGTTCCCCTGCTTAATTTATCTTCCTACAATGTTTTCTAATATCCAGACCTAAACTCTCCTTGCCACAGGTAAGTGATACCTGGTTATCTGCAAGTCTGTGCAGTGGAGGACTAGAACACACCTTTCTTTTCAAGGCTACCTTATACTTTGGAAAGCTCACATCCCCTCCCTCCCTTAATCTTTTATACCCCGAACCTCTCTCCTTTTGCACCCCCTTGTAAAGCATATTTTCTAAGCTGATCTCCAGAAACTCCCCAGTTCTCCTACAGCTCTATAAAGTGCAATGCTCAAAGCTCAGCCCATCAGCCTGGTTTCCTCATCACTGAGCTGAAGAGACTAATTAAATTGCACACTTGCCATGCTCCTGGTAATGCATCCCCAAGCGAAGGCTGGGGTTCTGGGTTTGCATTTTCCACCACACAGTCCTCCTGCTGCTGACGCACATGCACTTTGTCATCCATCCTAATCCCCAGATTCCTCTCCACAATATCACTCCTCCAGGTGTTCCCAGCTCCAGGTTTGACTTCCCCATTCCAGGACCATCCCCAACCGATTTTGGGTAACATCTCCAGTTTATAAGCACCATTTTGAGCTCTGATTCTCTACTCCAGAGTGCTCATGGGTTCATACATCTAGATGGTGACCACAAGTAACTGAGACCAGAGAAATTTTGGGAAAGAAGGTATAGCTAGGTCATAGCTTGAGGCCCTTTGTGTCATCAATGAAATGCCAGTGAGACATCCTTGTCCCTGTGCAGCAGGTGACTGTGGCACCTTCTCACACAGCCAGTTGTACCACACACAGTACTCAGGGCACAGACAGAAAAAAACCATTGCTCTGAACTGATTTCAAATGAACCCCAAATCAAGACAAAATCCCCAGAATGTCCATTTAATTCAAATAGAAGCTCACATTCAAATAAAAGGCGGCTTTTAGGGCAGGCCCTTTTCCCCATGAAACAAAATCTGCCAAGTGTGTGAAGGGGAATCCGTGTAGCAGATTATATTACAAGGAGAGATAGCAATGGATTTAAAAGGAGAAGGGGATGTGAGTAGTCCAGGGACACCTTCAGCACTATCAAGCAGCCCTCACACAAGGGTCCAGCATTAATCCTGACCATCCAGGCTTTAAGATCTCCAGAACACAACACAACCCAAGTACACAGCTCCATCACCATTTCCTGACCTCACACCAACACGCTGCTGGGAAAGCCTGCTCTTCAAAGCTCTGTGTGATTAATTATTCATCAAACTATGTTTGGACATCCACAGTTCAATCCCAGCCTCCATGATTAGACACATCAGGATCTTGAATACAGATATTAAAATCGTCAAGCGCCTTTTCAGCAGAGTTGGATAAACACTGGATTTTGAAACTATCTGCTATATATAGCCTACAGCGGCTACCTCTCTACACAGAGGGGCTTATGCCTCAAAACCATTAGAACGGAGAATGAAGTAGCTGGTGCGAAGGACAGCGGTACCCGGCAGCAGCCAGTGCCACAGCCCAGCTTCCTGCCGCCTCCCGGGTGCGAGGGGCCCTGGGACCCCGATCCCGAGGGAACTCTCCGGGCGCCGCCGCTGCCGCCCCTCCGGGAGCAGCCCCCGAGGTCGGGGTCCCACTGCGGCCGCCTCGGCAGGGACAGCTCCGGGACAGGGATGCTCCCGCCCGCGGGACGGGACGGGACGAGCGGTGAGGAGCGCGCGGGGACCGACAGGACATTCGGGACCGG
>WEIV01006918.1:91538-120631 GCA_013390005.1 Calyptomena viridis
CCCCGCCCCGCCCCGGGCCCGCGGCACCGCCCGCGGTACCCGGCGGGGACCCCGAGGGATGTACCCTCCCACGGCCGTATCCCGCGATGGCCGTGTCCTCCCGATGGCTGTGCCCCTGACGGCTCTGTCCCCCGATGGCCGTGGCCCCGATGACTCTGTCCCCCGGTGGCTCTGCCCCTGGTGGCCTGTCCCGCAGTGTCAGTGCCCCCTAATAGCTGTGTCCCCCGATGGCTGTGCCCCGGATGGCCATGCCCCCCTCCAAGGGCAATGTCCCCCGACGACGGCTCCATCATCTGATGGCTTCTTTCCAAGCATGCGGTGGTTTTAAAATCACTGATAAACTTTATCTTCCATTTTGTAAACTAATCAGTAGATATAATTTTGGTTAATAAAGATATGAAAGTGTATTGCTATTTCAAACAATCATATCTTCAGGCCAAAATGAAAGTTTGGATTTATCTTAAGCTATGGCTACATTATTCGTTTCCTCAGTGTAGTGGTGGACTTGTTTCCCTGTCATGTTTGAAAGTAGATTGTGTTTTTATTGCTGTTCTGCTCAGCACTGGGAGTCGAAGCCAGCTTTCTGTTACAACAGAAATCAGATGGTCATTTTTGTAGCCTCTTTGTACAATGCCCAATAGCTCTTTATCTGAAGCAGTCAAAAAACTCTTATTTTTCTGTGTTCTCCAGAATGTTCCCAGACAGTTCCCACGGGGTCTGGGATAGATCCCAGAGGTGTTCCCATCCTGTGCAGCCTCCTAAAGGTGTTCTGAGAGAACTATTTGCTTCTTGCCAAGAAGAAGAGCTTGATAACAGCCAAGCTTCCAGTGTCTTGTTGTCATCAGCTCCTACTTTATGGGTCAGACCAAGGGATATGGGTCATAACCGCAGAGCAGAGAGTTTCACTGGGGTTTTGAACCACCTCTGACTGTCGTCTCTGACTTGCAGCACAGACCTGTTCCCTGCAGTGCTGCTGGCCCTGACATGTTTCACTGCTCACACTGGTGTTGGGCAGGCACAAGGCTGCGGCACCCACCAAAACAGCACGTACAGCTGAGCAGGTCCTACATCGTGCACTGCCCTGTGCTCTGGTCATTCTGCCACAACCACTCGCCATCTGCCTTTCCTTTACATGACACTTCCCCCCTGCACACCCACAATACTCTTCCCCCCAAAACAAAGGCTGCTGAAGGATGGGATTGCTGGGGGAAGCCTCTGGCCTGTGTTAGTGAATGCTGCACTGAATGATCCTGCTGGTCTCTTCTGAAGCGAACCCTCCCTTATTGCCAGGAGCAGGGACGAGCACTTTGCCTCAGCAGATGGGATGGGTGCCAGAGTGGGAGGCTGGAATGCTCTGCCCCACTACACTGGGCTCCTTTCAGAGCAGGGCACATGTGCAGCCAGGACCTGCTCTGCTGCTGCCCCTCCTGTCTTCCCCTGCTCCTGTCCTGCAGCACCTCAGTGCCAGGTGAGCCCTGGGCACACGTGACTGTGTCTCAGTTTATGCTTCTACTCCTGGGATCTGGATGGGGGCTACACTCATTAAACTCAGCCCAACTGGGTGCACAGCTGCACTGAGCAGAGGCTTTGAGCCTTCCCTGGCACTGGTCACCAGGACGGGGGGAGTTTCACAGGCCTGTACATTTTAAATGCCTCCAGGGCTCATTACATTGGAAAGAGATTGTTCTGACCTCGAGGTTTACCTGCTTTTGCTTTCCAAAATCCCACTGACATCTGCAAACATTCAGGACCTTGCTCAGCTGTTTGCAAGCAGAGGAGAAACCGATTGTAAATCCAGGTGTTTCTTTGACACTGTCCTGTTGTCCTGTTCCCCGGAGCCCACCAGCAGCAAACAGGGGACACAGCTCAGCTCCCACGAGACCCCCATCCCAAGGAGAACTGACACTTCTACCTGCTGGCACGAAGCTCTCCCTCTCCAGCGCTGTCTCACTTCCAGAGCTGCTCTCAGACCAGCCTGGGCTGTCAGATCACTCTCTGCTCAAAGGAAATAAAGTGAAGGAAGGTGAACTATTGGTTACAGAGAGAGGGGTAGGTGCTTCTGACAAAACCCAAGCGCCCCATCCAATTTGGGCATGCAGGACAGCACTTCTGAGCAGTCTAAGGCAGGGAGCTCCCTGCCTCCCTTTGAAGGCCCAGTGCTGCAGGGCACTCTGATCAAAGCTGAAGCAGTGCTCTCCTTTGGTGCACTCCCATTCACTACTGTTTTGCAAAATGCCTGTGGCTGAGCAGTTAATGGAGGCATCTGCTGCACTGGCAGAGTTCACCGACTTAATTAAAAACATCTAACAATCCTGCAGCTGCATGCGAGGGGCCGCGGGTATTCTCAGGGCTGCCCCTGAATCTCCTCAGACTGAAAGCGAGCACCCCGCTGTGCAGGAAGCCAGACATGCAGCCAGACATGCACATGAAAGCAGAAGCAGGGACCAAAGATTAAGGATGGACTGGACCCAGCTTGGATTGTGTGTCACTGAGGCCCCGCTGTGCTGAGAACTGTACAACCTCAGCTCACGAGTGGTCAGATGTGCAGAGTGAGCAGAGCTGGGGACATTCCTCACCCAGAGGGATGGTTTTACCTGGAAAACATTTTTAACGGATATTTTCTCGCTGAGTGAGAAGTGGTTTAAAAAGCCAGGTGGGAAAACTAATCGTGTACCAAGTGGTTATCAAGTTCTCCTGATGCACAGAGCTGTGTTCTCTCCTGTTAAATGAAGAAACATTTCACTCATGGGCATATTTCTGGCATCACTGCACATTTGAGCTGATGGAGACTGTGCAAGGCTGCTATTTTAACAACTTACCAAAGAGGCTCACAGAACAGGCTGGTGCTTTCTGCTTGGACTGCTTGTCAGCAGGCACCAAGGGCCTTGGATCAGGCTGCCGAGCACGGGTGGCTGCCCTGCAGAGCCGAGGGCCAAGGAGCTGGGGTTGCCCTTTGGCCGCTCTCGCCCTGCCGGGAGCGGAGCAGTCCAGAGGCCGGGACTCCCACGCACTTCTCCCGCCCTCCCGCAGCTGGGAATGCGACCTCTCAGCGGCAGCAATGTCACCGCTGGCTGCCGGGACGTCAGGCAGACAGAACAATCGATGCCGGGCTGCTTTGGTCGATGTGAATTTACAAATGAACTTCTGTCAGGAGAGACATTACTGGTGTGAACAGCCTCCGTTCTCAGCAGTTTCTGAGAAGGGGAACGGGGACATCACATGCACCAGCACACAGGTGTTGCAGGTGGGGAGAAGCTTTTTGGCCTCAGAGTGAGCTGGTGGGTCTCGATGCTGCTTAGAGGAAGGGCATGCCCTCTCCTCCTTAGCCTGCTGCCACTGCAAGGAGAATTGCCCTTTCCCAGCTCATACCCAGGAGACAAGGCACAAGGCACAGGAGAGGGGAGGTGAGCCTGGGTAGAGCTTTGTGTCCAGAGCTGTCCTGTGGGTGACACGCTGGCCTCCAGCACGAGCAGGGCTGTTGTGTAGTGCGTGGGAGCAGTGCTTCACCTTGGAGCTAATGCGGGGCTGCTCTCAGCTCTGGCATACCAGGGATTCAGGGGGAACTGCTGCAGTTTGCTGGGCTACAGTGAGCTCCTTCTCTGGTCCTGGAGAAAAATCCTCCCCGGAACCAGGCACTTGGGTTGGCTTGTGACTTTCGAAGGGTTTCCTGCCCTCAGTTTTGCACCCTCACCCACTGATGGACAGGAGTAGACAAAGGGCAAAATAAGAACATACTGAGGGAAAGAAAAAGAGGCATGCAGCCTCCTCAGACACAAACTCCTCCACAAACAGGAAAATTATCTAATTCTATCACGTAGAGAAGAGATGGAGAAAAAAGCAAAGAACAAGCACATTTTCTTTTTTCTGCTATCCCATATGATACCATATAATCTGTCATTAGATAATCAGAGTAGTTTTATTAAATTAAAAGCACAAGTTAGACATCCAATGTCCCTGAGAAGGGAGTCCAGACCAACCTATTCCCTACACCAGACTGGAAGATACATTCACTAGACATGTGAAATAGGAGACATTTTCCCAGTGCATCAAGCCTGGAGGAAGTTTGGCTCCCTCTCCCTCTGCTCTTTGCTAGAGATCTGCCATTTCCCTGTGTGCCTGCAGCAGTGTCCTTGCCTGCACAGCTCTTGTGCCATGCCCTTCTCAGTGTGCCCTCCACCCATGTGAAAACCCAACAACTACCAGGCCATGTTTGAACCTGGTCAATTAGAGCCTGCTGAGCACCAAGACCTGGTAGCTGTAGGCAGGAAAGGTGGGGGAGTGATGGCAACACATTTCCACACTTAGGAAATGCCAGAAGATGTTTCTGCTTGGACAAAACCGGGTGGGGATGATGATAACGAGGATGGATTCTGGATGCAAAAGGCCAGTCATGAGCCAACACCACAGGGCGTGGTAGTCAGGTTGATGTATTTATGGCTTCCTGGCATTTATGAGTCTCCTCTGCAGCAGGGAGGAGGGACAGTACCAGCCCTGTCGCTTGCTCTCTGCCTGGACTTTCTCTCTGCACTTCAGTTGACTTTACCTCTGAAAGGTGCTGCATCCTTGTGCCACCTCTCCCCAGCAGCAGAAAGGGATCAGGCTTCACTTGGCTGTCTGTGGAATGCCAGAGAATCCAGTGGAGGTGGGCTCAACAGGAAAGAGCTGAACAACCTAGGAAATAGACTGAAGGCAGGATCTGGTATATCCAACTTGTCTTGGGTCAGCTGTGATCATCTCCCTCTTGGTTCCTATTATGATTTGCATTGTGGGCTATGGATGCTCTTCCCTGTCTGCCCCAAAGACAAAATGGAAGAGGACTGTGACAACCCAGAGGCAGCACAAAATGTGACAGGCCTTTACACAGCAGTGTGTGAAGAAGGTGGGTGAGGCTGGGCTGAGAAAGAAGGATGGATGAAGGCAGTAATTACTGCAGCAAGAGTGGAACTGAGATCAATCACTGGCCAAAGTTATTCCCTGCAAAGGCCCAGGAAGGTCTGTGACATTGTTTACAGGTCTGTAGTACTTTGGGTTTGAATGGAAGAGACAGTGCAATTACAGCACCAGTTTCATGAGATCAGCCTCCACCAGAAGAATCACAGCCTGGGGCCCTGCCGGCTGAGGTAGGACATCCACTCTTTGAGCGGGGGGTTCCCCACAGCCACCAATTTTTTCAGGAAGGCACTGGGCCTTAGCCCAGGAACGTCAGGATGGGCCTCGGAGTACTTCTGCAGTTTGGCCAGCACACGAGGGAGCCCCACCATGGAGGCATAGAACATGGGGCCACCCCTGTGCTTTGGCCACCCGTAGCCATTGACGTAAATTACATCCAGGTGTTCTGGGCCTGACGCTATTCCCTCAGCCAGGATGGCAAAGCCTTCGTTGATGAGGGAAAACAGACACCGCTCCAGGATTTCCTCCTGGTCTATACAGCGTGTCTCGATGCCATGGGTGTCTCTGTAGTGGGACAGGAGGTTGTGGAGCCATGGATCTGGTGTGGCCGTCCTGCCTCCAGCCTTCTCGTACTGGTACCAGCCCTTGCCGGTTTTCTGGCCGAACCTGCCGTTCTCACACAGGAGGTCTGGCAGGGGGCTGTACCGCTGGCCATGCCGCTGCCGGGCAGGTGTTCCTGCAGGGACTGAGGGCCCAGTGAGGCCCTGGCCCTTCCGAGAACTCCAGCCCACATCCAGCCCAGCGAGGTCGGACATGCGGAAAGGCCCTATCTTAAACCCGAAATCTTCAAGAACCTGATCGACTGCTTCTGGTCTGCTCCCTTCCTCTAAAAGGAAAACTGCCTGTTGCACATACGGGAACATCATGCGATTCCCGACAAAGCCAAAGCAATTCCCTACCACCACTCCAACCTTTCTGAGTGCTTTGGCCAGTTGCATGGCAGTGGCGATGGCAGCGGGGGATGTGTAACGGCCATAGATTATTTCCAACAGCCTCATCACGTGAGCAGGAGAGAAGAAGTGGGTGCCAATGACCTGCTGTGGGTGGCTGGTGGCAGAAGCTATTTCGTCAATGTTCAGGGCTGATGTGTTTGTACACAGCAAGGCCTCTGGCTTGCAGATCCTTGAAAGCTTGTGGAATATTTCCTTCTTCAGTGCCATGTTCTCAAACACAGCCTCAATGACGAGATCTACATTGTGCAACAAGCCAAAGTCCACAGTGAACTGGAGAAGTGCAGGGTTGTGGAAATCCAGGGTTTGAGCCCCGCGCTCCATTTTCATGGCCTCACGTTCCAAAAGGAGCATCACAGCTTTTCTTCCCTTGTTCAGATATTCCAGATCCTGCTCCAGGGCTACCACAGGTATGTTGGCCTTAACCAGAGAAGTCACAATGCCTCTGCCCATTGTTCCCAGCCCTAGGGATAAAAGTGAGATAGAGTCACAATCATGAATACAAAATTCATCACTTGACAGTATCATTTCCTTTGTATCTCCAGGATAAAAAGTGAAAGCCTCTGCAAAACAAGTGGTGCACACATAGAAAAAAGAATTGAAGGATAGGAAAAAGGAAGGTGAATCCTCTCTTTCAGTGAGCCCAGATGTTTGAAAAGCAGTAGCATAAAGGTAAATTAGTGTCCTTACAAGCTGACAAATTCCAGTGGGGTTCACCCAGTGTACGCAGGACTGCTCAATTCGTGTCTTCTCCCTGCAAAGTTTTATACCTATGGAAACCAGCATCGCTCAGAAGTGATGAGATCAAAGAGGGGAGATCTGAGCTACAGCTGCAACCCTCTTACCACCTTCTGCAGGCAGGTTCAAAGCAAGCTTCACCCTGAGGGTACCAGTGCCTCACTGTTCCTGTGGGATGGTCTGTTGTGGGCATCTGGAGATTTTGACACCTGCAAAGCTCAGACTGTTGGTTTCTCCTTTCTCCTTCCAAGTGTCCTCTTTGTTTCCCTCCTCTTCTCCCTCCATACCTCACTGTGTAATCTTTGGAGCAAGGAAAATTCAGCTGCCCTTTCTGTAAAGACTCTCGGATGCTGATGTGCTCTAAACTTTGTTGCTAACGTCTTGTGTAAGATCCATGAATGTGCTCATACCCTCAGGAATGCCAGAATAGAGATTACTGGCTTGATCCTTTCCACCAGCTCTGCCCTCTGTGACATTAAATGAAGCTGCACACTTACACTTTCCTGTGACATTCAACCCACACCATTGATCCTGCTCTCCCACAGTGGAGGCTTTTCCAATCAAGTTAATACAAACTAGTAAGGGAAGGTCAGCACAGTTTTACCAGCTTTAGAAGTGTGAAGCATCTGAATGGGAGAATATGAATTAAAATGAATTAATATCCACAAAACCCCAGCAACTAGACAAAATACAGGTGTTTTATAATTTTGTAAAAAAGATTTTTTTAATCCCAGGTTTACAAATGAAAGTCAGCTAAACAAATAAATGGAAAAAAAGGAGATTAAAAATTTTGTCTAAAGCAGCTTTGTAAAGAAAAGCTGAAATGATGTAATCATTTAAACAAGTTCCAACAACCAACGTCAAACAAAATAGGATCTACACACCCTTGGCTTAGTTCTGCCCAGCCTCACTCGTGTGCACACAAGACATTTCAAACATTCCCTGCTTAGCCTCCAGGAGGTAGTTTTTACTGACATCACTAGCTGGCAGCCTGCTTATAAACCATTACACTCCCAAGCAAGTGCTGAAGTTCCTTTCTAGGAAATTAGATTTGCTACTTCATAATCAAGTTCTACTGAAAACTAATTTGAAAATAAAAGTAGAATAGCATGAATCAGCTCTTGGTACTTCAGTGTCCATGGTTTGCTGACAGAAAAAAACAAACACGAGCAGCTCCTCCCACTGTGCTCAGTGTCCAGAGCCCTGGATGTGAGAGCAGGTACATTTAGGGATGGTTTTTTCCCTGTCTTTGGTGAACTAAATGAAGTGCTTTCTTCTCAGGCAGTGCAGGAGGGTAATTCACCCACCAAGCCCAGCCCTATCTTTCAGGCTCTCCTCAGACACCAAGGTAAAGTGTTTGCAATTCCACACAGCTGCCTCTTAAGTCTCTTCCTTTCCAGGGTGGAGGCCTCGGGTTTCCCTCTAGAATTTCCAAGCTCTCCACACATCCTGGGTCTTATTCACCCCTGTTCCTCTTAGCCTAAGTCTTGTGACTGAAATCTTGGCAGTTCTCTCACCATCTGAACACGCTGCTCCTTCCTAAATCAAAACCTCTTCCATGAGCAGATGTTCTCCAACCTTCTTTTCCAGGGAAGCTCTGCAGTGGTGATTCCCCTATTTGCTTTCATCCTGAGGACTCCCATGGAGGTTTTAGCCATCCCATGATAGACAGGCACACATGCTTGTAGTACTACACTTTTTAGGCCACGGGAACAGACTTATGGATAAGATATGAGCTTGCCAAGCTTGTTTCTGACCTAGAAAAGCTGTCTCTCAGCTTCCTACAGAAGTCTGCAGTGGCCTGTATGAAATGATGTTTAATGAAGCTGGCAGAGAGAGTAATGAAAGCCCCAAGGGGTTTGTTACATTAGAGCTTGCACAGCATGGTTCCCCTGGAAGTATTTTCTAAAATTGGGCTGTAAAACTAAGGAAAGCTCTGGCTATCTAGCAGGGAAAGAAGCATTTCTGAGGACTCCCCTTTTCTGTTTCATAAAGCCAAGTGATCTTGGGGAGGAATATTTTAGAGCAGAAAAATAATGGTAGGGAATCATTACATGTGTAGAAGGCTGTGGAAGAAAGAGGAAGTGAGATGTCTCATGCTCAGCTCAGATCACACAGACCAAAACACAGCAAGGAAATACTCCAGAATTTCTACTTTATGTTACATTTTCTTACTCAGTAGTGCTCTCACTTGCCCCAAACCATGAAAATCCCTAATTTCTCATCTTCCATGCAAGGGACTGTTTTCATGTCCAAGGCACATCTTTCCAAAAAAGGCTGAAATCTCTTTCAGGAACAAGAAAGTGCCCAGGCATCCAGCTCCTGATCTTTTGTTGTGAAATGGAACTTTGACATATAAATAAAACTACACTTGAACACATGTAATTTTAGACCAAATATGTGTATGACAAATCCATTTGCTGGGCAAGCTGAGTGAATAATGATGGTTAATTATTGATCTGTCACGAGATACTTAGAATATGAAAAATCATGCAAGATTAATTGACAGACTTTAAAAGCAAATTTCAAAACAAAAGGACTTGATATATGTACAAGGCAACTCATGTGCAGTCACACACACTACAAAAATACAAATCAGTGGAAAACATTCTGAACTACAATGAATATTTGAATTTTAAAATGTCTGGCAATGGAAATAATTCTTTATAGATTGGTAAAATTATGCAAGGACTGTTCCAATTTTCCTGTTAAACACAACAATGAGCAATTGGTGGTGGTGGCTGCTGCAGACTGGAGCTGCTGCTTTCTCTGTTTCAGGGTGTTAATTTCAAGCAGAAATACTGTGATACTCCAGACAAGCAGGGATCAATTAGGGAGATGCAGTTGGGAGGGACAGAGAAAGAGAGAGAGAGAAGTAGTCTTTTTCCAGATGATGATAAGCCAGAGAAAGTGAAAAGAGGTGGGAGTCAAGAGTTCAGAACAGCAGAAGCGAATGAAACAAAAAGTTATCATTAAAAAGTCAATATTAAAAAGTCAACAAGATCTTCTCAGTTGCTTCCCATTGTGTACCAATAAAAGATGGAAGCAGCGGCATAATAGAACATGAGTTTAGTGTGTGAAACAGCCCAGCACTGTCTGCTGGAAAGTGGGGTCTGCATGATTTCTGACAGCCTAAATGGTTGCAACATCTTTCTCTGACTGCCTTTCTCCCTATAGTGAAAATAGAGAGACCTTGGGTCACCTCAGTAGACTCAACACTTGCATGGATGAGCAGCATTGCTTTAAAAGGTGTCAATCCATCAAAAACCATCCCCAAGATTTTGATTTCTGATGCTGCAAGGATACACTTAAGATCAAAAATGTGAAGTTACAAAATACTATAGAGCATTGTACTGACTGGAGAATGACTTTTTGTTATAGCAGCCTGAAAGAAAAAATACAATTGTGTTGGCATGTTCTCCACCTATTTCTGATGGACTCATCATTTTGCTGATATCAAAAGACAAAATAGAAGGCAAACCTTCCAGAGGAAGGAGAAAAAGCACAACAAGGTGGAAGAAAGAAGTGGTAGAAAGCAGTTACACTTTGGTGTGGGATTCAGGGTTAAAAGGAGGTGATCAAGGACCTCCAAATGAGGAGATGTCACATCAAACAAAGTATGACATGAACAAAAGCATAAACAAAGCAAGTGACCCTGGTGGGCTACAGGGACTGTGTAAGAGGAGCAGTGATTCAGCAAAGCTACTGGAGTCAAGCCCTGAGTGCACTGATGAGCTTTAATGTCCCTGACCAGCGACACCTGGAGCCCCCACCCTCTGCCCATGGACCTCTGAGCCCCATTTAAGCTCAGACCTGGGTGTATAGTCCCTTCCTAAGCTGTGTTGGAGGTCTTCTGGTGGCTTGCTGTGGCTGGCTGTGGACACTGTTGGTCCAGACCTCAGCCTGCAGGGTGGCTTCCCACCTTTACCTTGGACCTGCATCGTCCTGGGAACTTTGCTTGATCACTTGTACTTCCAGTGGGAACTGGCCATGATTTGTGGGCCTGGCCTGCTTGCCTTGCTCGGGTACTATAAGTACTGATGCAGCAGTGGGTTGTGCTGTCATCCAGAGGGAGAAATGGGTGGATAGGAGCTTCAGGAAGCTCAGCATGTGGAAGTCCTGCACGTGGGGAGGAAGAGTCCTGTGCATTAGTACGTGCTGAGGACTGGAAAGCAGCTCCCTAGAAAATCTGGGGGTGCTGGTGGGTGCCAGGTTGACTCTGAGCAGTAATATGGAGTCAGATTTGTGGCCACTGGTGATGGCCATAAACTGAAACATGGGACTTCCATCTGAAGATAAGAAAACAATATTTTTACTGTGGGGGTACCTCAGCACTGGCACAAGTTGCTTACAGAGGTTGTGGAGTCTTCATCCTTGGAGATGTTCAACAGCTGTCTGCACATGGTCTTGTGCAACTGGCTCTAGGTGACTTTATTTGAGTAGAGGGGTTGGACAAGATGACAATCAGAGATCCCTTCCTGCCTCAAAGATTCTGTGGTTCTTCCCTTCCCTGGGAGGTGTCGTTGCCATTGGCTCCCCATCCGTGGGGTGCAGCTGCTCCCTGCCAGCAGGTAATTAACAGGATGTGTTGCACATGGCTAATATGGAAGTTGGCTGTTACCCTGAACACACTAAGTAGGAGCAAGGAAGAAACATCTTGGTACCTGGTCTTGGTGTAATTACTCCTGGATGTTGTTCCCACTTTGGCTATGCATGTTTTATGAAGTGTTGAAAAATTAGGGGAAGTTCAGGGTCACGAAAATGACCAGAGTGTGACAGATTTTGCTCTGCAGCAGAAGTATCAAAGCACTTAATTTATTGATTCTGTAGAAGTGTGAATTAATTTGAGCGTTGTCTGTAATCAGTGATGAAAACACTGAAACTTGGGGGTGAGGTTGGGGCAATTTCAGAGCACAACTCAGAAACCTGCTGGAGATGAGACAAATAGTTAATCCAATGGCTGGAAGGTGCAGCCCAGCCAGTTCAGTTTGGAAATGAGATACAGGTTATGTTTCTCCTAGAAACTTTCCAATAGAGGTTGCAATTTGTCCTCAAAGTTCTCTGTAGCTCAGTTAGAGCAACAAAATAGGCAGATCGAATCTAACAGCCCTTCTGGTTAAACTGTCACCGTGATTAGGCCTTTGCCAGTGTGTTGTTCTAGTGTAGTTTAGCAGTACGTAGAAAAGCATGTCCTTCTAGTCACCTGGTCATTCCTACAAATCCCAACACGAGCCCCTCCTGGCAAAGCAGGACTGACTTGTCTGGGACTGCCTACCTGTGTCCAAAGTCCTGTGCTCTTCAAGTCACAGAATAAACTTGACAATAATTAATGCCTCTTTACCTGAATGCTTTAACAACCACACATCCTCCTCCCAGGGTTTGTGGGCCAACATTTAAAAAACATTTTAAAGAGAACTTCAAGAAAACCTCCCAGTCTTATGGCCTGAAGTGAGCTGTCAGACAGCTCAAGAGCCCTGAGAAACACCCAGAAAAGAGTAGTGTTGATTTGGTGAGCTTTCTTGAAACAGAATGGATGTTTTCCAAGTGCTCCATTACTCGTCTAACCATTTTTTAGTGCTGTTATCAACAGGCAGAGCTGAAAGATTTTTTTTTTTTTAATCTCAGCAGTGCATCAAAGGTTTTATTTAAATTGCTCTTATAAAAAATTAATGAAGGCATTATCTTGCTGGGCTACAAAATGGCAGGAGTGGATCCCAGTGAGATGAAATCTTCTTAAAATACAGCTGTCAAAACATTTTTGTATTAATATATCCCTGAGTGACTCTGTGCACACGTACTTGCAGTACAGAACCAGACCAGGAGGAGGAGAATTTCATACAAACCTGCTTCTAACGTGGAGCAAAGCCAGGGCACAGTGTTTAAAGGGGAGCAGACTGCTCATGGTCCACACATGAAGCTGTCTCTGAAGTGAGAGGAGGCTATTCTTCCAAAGAAAGATGTGGCATCAAGTAACAATCCAGTGGGATGTGAATTGCCGTGGGAATTTCTGAGCTTACCAGTGCACTGACAACTCCCCTCCTTGCACGTCACCGCCGAGGGTGGAGTATCTGTGCCTGCGATGGGTGTGAGTGACAACCGGGAATCCCACTCCTACCTTCTGCCACGAGCGAAGCCCCATTCCAGCGATCCCCCCGCCCAGGGCCAGCCCCCACATCAGCTGTTCCCCTGCCTTACCGATCACGGCCGCTCTGCGGATGGGCTGCGGGGAGGAGCTGTTCCAGGACGCTCCGGTGGGAGTTGTCCACTTCTGGGTGGCCCTCTCGGCGAAGAACACGTACTGCAGGGCCCGGGCCTGGCCCGAGCTCTGCAGGACCATGAACAGCTCTCGCTCCCTCCGCACTCCGTCTGCAAAGGGCATCTCCGTGGCGGCTTTGACGGCCTGGAAGCACAGCTCTGGAGCCAGGCACCCCCGGGCCTGTTTCTTCACCTTCACCAGAGCTTCACGGAGAAAGGCTTCCATGTTGGGCAGTTTTGGAACGGGCTTCAGGCTGAGCCTGCGGGGTCCCAAGGGCTGGCCTAGGAGAGGGAAGTGGAATTAGAGAACAAAGCATCCAGATCTTTCCAGATGCAGTCTTCCCAGACTACAAATTTCCACTCCTTTCCAGTCTGTGAAGACAGTCTACCTCTTTTCCTCTGAATCTCATTGCATTAGGGCTTGCATGGCACAGCGAGCTGGGTCTAGAACTAAAGCATCTGACATTTGTCTTTACCTCTGTTTGCTCTGACAATTACAATTTTTCAAGTCCCTTCTCAGACGTCAACAAAGGGTGAGATTTCAGTTTCAAAGGAGTAATTCTCTCCTTTTTCTGAGCTCCCAGAATGTCTTGACTTTTCCAGTTCTCTTATTCCACCATCCTAGCTGCCACATTCATATGGATCTTTCCTATAAGCTTTCAATTTTCCTCCAGTATTGTTTTGTACTCAATGCCCAGTTGACTTAGCTATTCAGAGGCATTCCAGCCAGGATGCTGACCCAGGCATGGATAACAGACTGGAAAATACACCCTGACTTCAGCTCTTTTGTAATTACATGAGCCCCTCAATTCACTTGAGGGGACTAAGCAAGAGGAAAGCTCACACAGCATGAGTTGGGGAGTAGATGAATAACAAGGGAGAGTTCATGTCTCTGTGTCAGCAAGGGGTGAATCAAGCAGCCACACAAATTTGTGAAGCTCATTACAGACAGAGGTTGCTATGGTGATACCTAGAAAGGATTTTAATTGAGAGAAGTTAGTTACATTTCAGATTCCAAAATCTTCTCTGTCTTCTTTAGAAGTACAAACGTGGTGCCTGCTAGGAGAGCTCTGACCTGGCCACACTCTGGTGTTCTGTGCATCTTGCTCAGTAAAGACCATGGAGGAAGATCAGAAATCCAGGATGTATCCACTTAATAGTGCAACATTCTCACAAGGGCTCCATTGTCATCACAGCCACATCCAGACCATTAACTGTAGCATGTCACTGCAGGAATTGCTGCAGGGCTATTCTGAAGCACCCAAAAGTACCACCAAAGCAGGGTGGTGGGTTGGGAACCCTCTGCTGAGAAGCTCTCTGGTACAGTCTTATTGTCCTTGCCATGCTTCCTTCCAGGGCAGCATGTTGCATCCTGTCTCATTTTTTTTGCTGTTGTCTGAGTTGGGGAAGTCCCAGGGCACCAGCAAAAGACTCAGGAAATCATCCAGAGGATGCTGGAGAGCAGGAATAATGGCAGTACTGCAGGCACAGTTGCCCAAAGAACTTGTCCTGACTCTAGCACTTCTTCCAAGACAAAGCAGCATTTAAGAGAAACAGAAATGTGAGTTTCCAGGATGAGTTAATGCACTGTTTTCCCAAAATAATGGTCTTCAGAGCTCAGGCTTTTAATTAAGCCTTTTAGAGAACATGAAAAATGAACACTCACTGTGTAAGTACCTTCCCTTGTAATCAGAGTTCATAAAAATGTTTTCACATTGACAGTGGATATAATTTTTATTTGCCAGTGTTGCAGGATTTAGTCAGGATAACATTCCTTTATTTTTGAGTCCTTTTTTTCTCCTCTAAATCTATGCTTTTAACCCAGAAATGCTCTTTATCCACAATCCTTTATTTAGGACTTAAATAGTGGGTTTCAATCCATCGCAAGAGGAAAGCTCAGGTTTGTCCCAGAAAGCTGATCTCGTGGCTGAAAGGCCACTTAAGACTGGCCAGATCAAGGGACTTCATATGACATTTCTGACGTGGAAAGGACTGGTAAAAGAGGAATATCACTGGGAGCCTTTAAGCTTGGTCTTCAGACAGCAAATGGTACTTGTAAGCACAAATACTGATGAGAGACAGGAGACAGTTCCTCAGAGCAAAGAAGAAAAGTAACTCTCCTCGGGGTCCTGTAATAAAACTCTTATTTAGCTGCAAGCTAAATAGGTTTTGCTAACTGCTTCTACAGAATCTCCATGCAGTATCTTTGCTTCTGCAATGCTAATAAGAATAAAGGACATCAATGAACAGGAAAGAATGGTCAGAATCCAAACCTGAGAAGAAGAGAGCAGTGTGGGACACCCATGGCTTGATTTCTGAAATCAAAGCAGCAGGAAGAGGATGGACAGTGTCAGACATCAGTGCTGCAGGGAAATGTATCATCCATGCACAGAAGCCAGCACAGACACCTGCTTTGTCTTACCAGGGTTTGTGGGCCAGGTGGCACGAAGGACAGACCGAGTCTATAAAATTTCTCTCAGCAAAGGCACCATGTACACGTGCAGTATCAAATACTGTGCTGTTTGAAGAGAGTAATATCATCCCAGGGTTGTAAACCCTTGGGATACTGCAGGATGGCAAGTGCAGGGGGCAGGGCCAGCCTAACAGTGTTCCTGGTGCAGTCAACTGCCTGTGAATTTCTGAGGAACAAAGCTGAGCCTGGCCCTTGCCCCTCAGGCCTGACAGACAAGTCCAGCCCATGCCAGACCTTTCACAAACTGTGTCTCAGGGGCACTTTGCTAGGCTTTCTGTCTAAGGAAGGTGGCGTCCAGAGTCACAAGCCTGGAAAGAGATTAAAATGTCTTTATGTAGTGCAGAGATGATGCACTGAAGGCTCTCACAGCTGTGATGGAAAGCCTTTCTCCCCCAGCCTCCCTTTCTAGAATGCAATTACCCACAGCAGTATCTGTTACGCCTCTGGGTTTTATGAGCCCCGGGAGAAACAGCTGCTTCCTCCACAGTAACTCCCAGTGGCTTCCAGTGAAAAACTCATCATCCTTCCATGCAGTTCAGTACCTGTGGGGCCTGAGCTAATCCAAATTGCTCTGATTTTCCTTGCTCTTTGGAGCAAGCCATGGATACTGGTGTGCTCTGAGATGGTAAAGGTCAAACAGCAGATGTGGTCAGAGAGGAAGGGGTGGTTTTATATGAAGAGCTTCAAGTTCTGCTGTGCAAAGGACCAGCACCCATTTTCTCCTCCAGCTGAGGAAGACTAGAGCAGCCAGCAAAAGGTGGGCAGGGTGAGCTGCAAGCTGCTGCCTGCCACCAGCACTTCCAGCAATTTGTCAATTTTGTGATGCCATCAGCTGGGAAAAGTCTGAAATGCAGCTTTGGATTACTGCAGTGATCATCAAGCATTTTTAATGAAAGGACATTCCCCTTGCCTCCAAGGATTTAGCTCCTGTCTATTCCTTTTAAAAAATGCCTTCAGAAATGAAGATATCTTCTCTTGCCTGGAGAGGTCAGGAACTTATTCTCCCCTCCTATCTGCAATATATAATTCCTGGTTTTCAATGAAAAATCTAACTCAGAATCAGTAGTTGCCTCTGTGTATTCCTACCCCCACTTACTGTTTCAGGGCATCTTTTGAAGGTGTTCTTCATTAGGAACAATCCATAAAAATGTGCGGATGAAGATGCTTTCCCAATATCCCATAAACGTAGCTCTGTCAACTGTGTATCACAACAATAATCAAGGACCCTGGCTACAGTAAGGCCAGTCATTTGAGACTGATCTCTTCCCATGTGGATACTGCAGCTCCAGTGCTGAGAAAGCTTTAGAAGAAAATGGTTTCTGAATTGATTCTTTGAGACTTATCTTGCAGTAAAGCCTTCCCAGGAAGAGAAATTCCAGCAGTGACAAAACTAGTTATTTAGCCAGACTGCTCTGGGAGAAGTCAGCAGTTGTCAGCCTCATGTTTAAAAAAGTCTCATCAAGAAACAAAATGCTGTGGGTCACACAAAGCCAGTGGACTTCTGGGATGGCTTTTTTTTTTTTTGTACCCTCTTTGATTGTATTAAGATTATCTGAAAAACATTCACTGAAAACAGAACTCAGTGTGAACAAATCCCAGACCAGCTCTGCAAGACTGTCATTTCCTCTGCAGCCCTGTTAGTGCTTGCTGGAGAGAAATAAAAGCACTGATTTGCCTTGGTATGACAGGAAAATTGCTAACTTCAGGCAAAGGCCAAAGCCAGGGATGACTCAAAAGGAACATACAGACTCTGGGTACGCCATTCTTTCAAATTATTGGATAACCTGAGGATAAATGGTGCATCAAAACTTGTCATGGTCTTCTGCAGGGTCTAATGAGAAATTTTTCAAGCAGGAAAGAAATAGATTAGCTGGCTTGCCAGTGTTTTCACTGTTAAAATACATACTGTAAATGCCAGCAAAGCTGTTGGAAAGAGTCTGAAAGCATTTTTAAAGTCCTGTGGGAGTTGATATATAGTGTGATGTGAAACACCATTAGTGGCATTACTCATTTTTTACTGGGGTAACTCAAACCAGCAACAAACTGATTGAAAATCTAATAACGAGCAAGACTGGGACAGGTTACCTGCTGAACATCCAGCTGGGATCCTTGTATTCTTATATAACACTCTCAAAAAACCAAAAAAAAGTTGGTAGTGACAACTTCCAAAGAAGATGAAGCTACAGAACAGGAAATTGCCAGTAGAGGTAGTGGACATAAACTCCTGAAAACAAGTTACCCCGAGGAACAGAGTGTTCAGTGATTCCTTCCTGAGGTTCTCCCCTAGGGCCAAGTTGGTTTCCACAACTGTCAACCACTGCACAATGTCTGTCACAGGAGAAATAAGCATGAAATTATCTCAGTTTCACCCGATTTCACATAGCATTTGTTGAAATCCAGAATGTTTGCTGGTTTGCCAGTTCCAGCAATGTATCTGTTATTCATTTTGTGATTCTGCTCCAGCCATCAATACTGGAATAGATCCTGTGCAAGGCATAGTTCAGAGCCCAGAGGGTACATCAGAGGCAACACTGTTTGTTGGGTTAATTTGCATTGAAGAGAGGTAATATTTCACTGCTCTGCCAACAGATGGAGGAACAGAATTCTCATTCAAAACATACAAAATCAGTGAACCAAAGTATCTTTGTTTTTCTTAGAAGCAGGAGTGAAATACATCACCATCACCCACCTCTTGCTGAAGGATTGTGTTTTGTCTGCTGACATACAGGGAAAGAGAAAAGAGAACTGCTTAAGTCATTGGTTCTACACTAGAAAATGAAGCCCAAAAATACTGTAGGATGAATAGTGAGAAGGAAGGGCATCTGCTACAGAAAACCTGGCCAAAGAATATCTCTGGCACCTGTCTGGTTCATCTCAAGGTGTAGGGAAGGATGCAAGACAATAACATTTAAGAATAGCCCATTCTTTCAAGTAGCTTAAAAATATGGTGCACTGTCATCTAGGACAAAGCTTGGGCTGCCTCAGCTTTTAGCACAGGTGAGGAAAGGGCCTTATCTGTGGTGAAGAGAATTGCAGGAGCAAAAGCAACACCTCAGCTTGGAACAGCATTGCCTGTAAAGGACATGTGGTCAAAGCAGGAAGGGCTTTTTGCTTCCCTACATTCAATTTGTTGTGTCAGAGGTTCAGCTGAAATCCTGTTGGAACTCCATGGTCTGTTTCCAAAGGCACAAGGAGGTTAGTAGTGGAAAAACATCCTGTTTTCTCTCAAGGTGATGCTTCTCATGCTGCACAGGGAATGTTCCTCTTCCTGAGTTAGCTCCAGTGATTTTGATTCTGTTATTTCTAAGGTGGGGGGGGAAATCTCTCCCCATGCCTCCTATTTCCACAGGCCATTTTTTTTTTACATGGCATCCAGAGGATTAGAGTCACTCACAGCCCATGGATCACTAAATTGGGCTGAGGCTGTGCCAGCCCCTCCACTATAGGGAGAAAGTTATTTTTGCTCAGCCATTATTGATGGTGGAACCAGAATCCATGCAATGCCAGCTGTATCCAGAACTATATATGGAAAGAGCGCTTCCCAAAATCAGTGGAGTGCAGCAGCCCAGAGGAACATGTGAGTTTGGATATATAATTAAAAAAAAGGAGGACTTGATATGTATCTGTGCTCTGAATCTTATTTCAACTTCTGCAGCTTTCCAGCATGTGATTTTTTTTTCACCATGGGAAACAAATTCTGCAATTAATTCTATCTTATATGGATGCCAAAACTCTAGAATGGAGCACATAAATTGGAACAAACTGGTGGGCTTTGTTCTGACTCTCTCCAGCCCTGAAACATCACCAATTATTTCCTGGCATTGCTACAGTTCTTTCCTCACCAATCACTTTGTTTGCCAGGCGGATTGCTGCCTCGACTGTGTTTTCTTCCACAACTTCATCAACCAAGCCCAGCTTCAGTGCTTCAGTTGCTGGAATGTATTTCCCTGTGACAAAAAGACAAATAAGTTGAATACAGTGGAGCCTGATGTGCAGTTTCATTCTTTTCCATCTGATCAAATGACTCATGTAGCTGGTAATTAGCCCCTCATGAGTGGAAGCAAGTTGAATTACAACCCAAGCAGCTACACAGGTAAAAAATTACTGTTTCTTAGACCATGCTGGGGGTATGACTCCATGTCATGTTCTTATAAACAGAGCTAGACCAATGCTTTACCTGTGGTGATTATATCCAGAGCAGCTGGTACCCCGAGCAGTCTGGGTAGTCGCTGAGTGCCTTCAGCACCTGGAAGTATCCCAAGGGTGACCTCTGGCAAACCCATCCGAGCCTAAAACGAAGTCAAATTCAACAGTAAATCTGGTGAGAACGAGTGATAATTACGAACTGAGCAGAATAAAGACAAGCAGATGTGAGTCATACATCGTTCCTGTAGGAAGCCTCAAAAAATCTATGTAGAAACTTCCTTCTTGCTTTTTGCCACATAAGACTATTAAGACAAAAGCCCATTTAACCATTTCAAGGACTTCTGTACAAATGCACAGGGAAAACATGACTTTTCAGTGGATGTCTGTGTGCCAGCACAGCACTGGGGGAGAGCTGTGGGGCCAACGGCATCCCCCACATCAACCCTAATGCTTTCAAGGAGTTGTTACCATATACTGACTTAACTGTCACCTTCCTGCTCTAATTCTTGGAAGTTTAGTAGAGACTCACAGAGTGGTTTGGGTTTGAAGGAAGCTTAAAACCATCTTGTCCCAACTCCCTGTCACAGGCAGGGGCATTTTCCACTGGACCGGGTTGCTCAGAACCCCATCCAACCTGGCCTTCATCACTACTGAACTCTTCCCTCATCTTCCTTCGAAGGTCTCTTGGTGCACTTGACATGTAGTAGGGTTGTGGTAGAGAAGCCAGGGGGATCAGGAGGAGGGACCTTGCCTTCACTCTAAAATTCTATCTAGATTTTGTTACCTTTGAAAAAAATAGGTTGCACATTTTCTGTTGAGCGTTTAAGAAATTAGCACTTTTTATATCACATACTTTGTGATATGGTTTAGATCACTCCTTAAGACTCTTGAAACTGTCTTTTGGTCAGAGAGCTCCTTGGGGACCCAGAGCTCATGGGGAATTTAACCACAAATGCTCCATGCTAGCTGAGTTTCAACTACCTGTTAAAACTAGGCCATGAGCAGAAGAAAATGCAAAATTCACAGGGCTGGAGAAAAAAAAAGTAAGAGAAAGTCATGCTGCATGAGTCAGTAAGATACAGCTGTCTGCATCAGAATATAGATAATGACTGCTGAGACCTAGGGCAAATTAACATTTGGTTACTGAAGGTTCTGTGCAGCCATCTTATCCTATTAGTTACAAATCAATTTTATATTTAGAAATGACTTGAAAATAATTATTTAGTAAGACTTATGAGAGCACACCAGAGGTGGTGGTGTAGATGTAGAGTGCCTGAGCACACAGACTTGCATCCTGCAGCTATAAAGCCACTCTCCTCTGGGCAGAGGGTCCCAGGTAAAGCCCTCAGGGGCAAGCTCCCACCCTGCCCGTGGCTCCTGATGCCTTCAGCAGCCTCTGTGGCTCGCGGTGTGTGTTACCTTGACGTGTGCAACCCGGTAGTGACAGCCCAGTGCCACCTCCAGGCCTCCTCCCAGCGCGACGCCTTCGATGGCCGCCACCACCGGCTTCTCGCTCCTTTCTATGAGAGACACGAGGGCGCCCAGGGAAACGCCCTGTCTGTTTGGAGAGGAGAATCCTCGAATGTCAGCTCCTGAGGTAGCAAAGAGATCAAAAGGGATTAGTGGGCAAGGCAGTGGCTGGAGCAATCGTGCCCTCTGTGCCACTGAAGACAGCTGCTCCCAGATGGCCAGTTCTTGTGGAGGGTGCTGCTGGCAGGACAATGGTTACCAACCCCTTTTAGGAACCGTGTCTCCTTGATCCTATTCAGAGAGCTCAGGGGAAGGCCGATTTTAAAATGCAGAGTAGCTGTAAGGATCATCACTGCAGAAATTTGTAAACACCCTTGGTGTAATAAAGAAAAAGTTGAGTCTGGAATCATTTAAGGTGCAAGTTACTAGTGACAGGCAGTGCAGGACTCCACAGAAATTCCTTAGCTTCTTGGACCTCCACAACTGGAAAAGATCTGTTATTCACCACTGCCTCACTACAGGTACATTCCATAGAGTTGGTGGTCTAGAGATTTTACACAAACAAAGCTACGGAGAGTAAGGAGGCACCATTAGGGAAATGAGCAGCTGTCCCTCATTTCAGCATGAACAGACCAGTTTATTTCTGGCCAGGACAGTCCAGCTTGTCGTGTGCCCCATGTCAGTTGTGGCACAGCAGAACAGACAAAGCCCCCTGTCTTGTGGCCATTTCCAGCCAAATCAGGACTTTTATCCAGCAGCATTATGAGGCAGAGAATTTTCAGACATGGTGGGTGGAGATTGTTCCCTCTTTTGCTCAGGCTGTGTTTGATGTCTTACCTGCACTGAATTTCCCATTTTCACCACAAATCATAACAGCTTTCACTGAGGGATCTGCCTCTGCTTTCTTCAGTCCATCCTCTAAACCCTGGAGAACTGCCAAACTGAAATAAAACAGGGGTTCAGTGGGTAACAACCAACTACATTCCCCTTCCAAGAAGTGTTACAAACACCAAGCACCCCAGTGAAAATGAACACTATGTCCAAGCAGGTCTGTCCCTTACTCTCCCTGCTGCCACAGCCTCTTCATGTGAATCCTTTCCTTAAATCTCTCTCCTAATTCAAGGCTGAGCCAAAATCCAACAAGCCAAGTGCTGACCTGTCAGTCACTGCCTGGGGAGTCATCTTCCATAGCCAGAAGCACAGGGAAATGTGCTTTTGGAAATGTCTTTATGAATTAAACATTCAGATTTTCAGGAAAACAGTTTAGCATAATTTAAAAGTAATTAATGCTAAACCACTGACAATCTAAGAACTTTTTGAAAGGGGAAGGAGCTCCAGGGATAAAAAAAGCTGGTTTTTAAGCACCTGACACAGGCTGGTGCTGTGCTGATGATTTTAATACTTTCAACTTGTAAAGACCTTTACATAGGTCCAGGTTTAAACTGGCATGGGATCCTGTCAAAGGGAATTTGGGCATGAAACACCACATAAAATGTCTTTTGACTCATCTGAACAGATATTTCCACAGACATCAGCAGAAAATGTGGCCAGCAAAGAATTAATGAAGAATTTCAAAATTGACCAGTAAAAGTATAAATAGTATTTTTTCAAATCAGATACTTAAAAGACCTGACCTGATTGTATATCCATCTTACATTTGATTCTTCAAAGACAATTGATATATATGTGTGTTTATATGGATGGACATGGAGTGCATAGTCTGTTTTAGAAGGTGGTAACAAGAGAGATGGTAGGTAAAAATAGAAGCATTGTAGAAATACTAATACAAATTGTTTATCTACAATTTAGGTACTAAAATATACAGAGATACACAGTTTTAAGTATATTAAGTATACTGTTCTGTGTGCATGTGGGTACACATACACCATATGTAGAGATGCCTCTGGTTCAGAAAATCTGAGCCACAACCAGTTGGAAGAATATCCAAGTATCACACATGTTTGCCCAGTCCTTTATAAACACACCTTTCCATCCCAGATCTTCCGTAAAACGAGAGCCCAGCTTTACACAAAAGCTTGGTGGTGATGGAAAGGGAGCAGAGCTCCGCTGATGCCCAGTGGAGAGGAGTGTTAATTACACAGAGCTGGGATATGCCCAGTTTGTGCATGTTTTTCTATTTATTTGGGGCATTTCATCTTAAAAAGGAGATTGTCATAAAAGAGATGAAAAACACATCATGTGTGCATGTGTTTATACAAGGCAACAGCTTGCAGCCTTGAAGTAGGAGTCCATAGTCTGAAAAGGAAAACCTGGAGAGCCCAAAGACTTTCCTGTAAGCTGGTTGTGGGAAGGACTGCCAGCCAACCTCAGCATGTTCCTCCTTCAAAATCAAACATCACAACAACCCACGAGCAAAGTCTGGTAATCAGGGCTGAGGGGGGCTGTCTAGGAGGGTCTGCAGGACCAGCTGCTGCCTGGATAATGAAGGATCAGTGGGATTCCTGGGAGCTGACAACCAGAGACTGTCACAAGTGTCACTTTTGGAGGGACAACAGCCAGTTATGTACCCATTGTTTGATCCAGACACCAAAGACAACTCTGAAGTCTGATGTTAGTAATGGTTTTGAAAGCTGAAACCTCAGATGAGAATAATTTGGCCACAGCAAAGAAGGACTGTGAGGCAAGTCACTAAAGCTCCTTCTTCTGCATACAGTCCCATGTAGCAGAATATGCAAGCTTTTCCAAATTTAATCTATTAGATATGGTTTAATATGTTAAAAACCTGTTTTTTATCTCCCTCCCCTGGGCATATCAAGTGCTGCTGCTGCTATTTGAGGAGCATCCAGAGGCTGCACCCAGTGCTCCAGGAGTTCTGTTTGTGCATCAGTGGAGAGCCAGGCCACAGCAACACCCAGGGGCTGGGAGATTACAGGGAAAGCCATCAGGAAATGCTGTTACACTCTACAGACCACGGTGCAAAGGGGGAGAAAAAATATGTACCGGGATCCAAACAAATGCTAAGTTACTGACTTGCAAATATTGTATAGACAAATGACACAATTCTGTCAGGAAGAGACAAGAAGCAATCAAAGCATTTCTGTGTCTCTTGCAGGCACGTGGTCAGCAGGCGCAAAATGGCCAAAAATGCTGTCTGCAGAAAATGGAAAGGTTCAAGATTTTATGTAGGAGAAGCCCTTAGCACTTACAAAAACATACTCCTACCAAATAAAACCAGTCCTCAAGCCAGAAATGAACAGTTCAATACCTACATAGCCTTTATTAACCCAACAAAACTATTTATGCCACAGAATAACTTGACTCGGTACTTGTATAAATATTTCTACTCCCTCTGTACAGCATTTTCCCAGTGGGATTTTTTTTTGTGGGACAAGAAAGAACAAAAATGAGACTTTTTGCAGTTGCTTGTTCTCCCAAGATGGAGTGATGTGTTTGCCTTGGATATGTCACAGTCCAACCACAGGCTGTGTTGTTTTGTCACTCACACATTGTAACTGGTACTAAAAGATACAGTTTTCAATGAAAGCATCGTAGTAAAGTGTGTGACAGTAAAACTATAAAACTACTCAGGAGTACCCCAACTTCAAAGAGCCAGAGCATTAAAGAAACAAAAACTCACTATAATTTGCATAAGTATTTAGTGACTGTGACAGTGTCACTCATCCAGCAGTAACAATGTGAAAATTCCCCCTATGCATTGCATCCCATGTAGTCGGCTCCACCATGAAACTATTTTGACTGCAAGAAAAGGGATTCTGCTGAGATTATTCAGTGTTCCATGTTCCAGAAACACAAAGCAGGGGCTGCTAAAGAAGAGGTGTGTACACTGGGGTAAGAGAATATTCTTGGAAGTGACCACACCAGGTTGTTTTTATTTTGTGTAACTCATTGTAGTGTTAATGTGCTGGATTTGTAACAAGGCTTTATTATTTACTTTAATTACCTGTGGTTTATGAATGTGTATTTCTTTCATTAGGAAAAAAAAAAAACAAAGAAAAAAGGAATTTAAGGGAATCCTCAAAATTTATTTAGTCACATTTAAGGAAGTGAGACTTGAATCCAACAATGGAAAATGCTGTTTACGGAAAACGTGGAGGTCTGGTCCTTCCTGTTGCACCTGCCCCAGCATCCACAATGCCTGCACTGGAGGTATTGCTGTGTACACCTACACTCGTTGTTTTTAACATCCCTCCTCCACCTGTCCCTGAACGTGTCTAATCCCTTTGTGGTTCTGCTGATCCCTCTGTCTCCACAGGCTCCTGTGGCAGCAGGATGTCCTTTAGCTCTTTTAAAGCAATCTCCTACTAGTTTAATCAAATGCCACTAGTCCAACCATTGCAGGGTTTGGTAAAGGGTTATACCTTTAATTTATTTACTTCCTTTATTACTTTATAAACCTTGACCTTGTTCTCCCACAGCTTTTCCCTCTCCACACTGATCAGACTTAGCTTTTTCAGTCCACAGTCCACCAGCCCTTGGATTATTTTGTTTGCCCCTTTCTGGATCATCCCTATATCCCTCTGCAAGCACAAAATCCAGAACTACACACAGCAATTCAGATGTTTTATATTGCAGAAAAGGATGCCCTCTGTTCTGTTCTCAGCATGCATCTTGATTGTATCCAGTATTTTGAAGGCTTTTTTGGGGCTGTCCCAGCCTGTTGAGCTGCTAATTTCACAGAACTATCAAGGTGCTATCAGGTAAAGAAATACCAGGTAAAGAAATACCAGGTAAAGATACCTTCCCTGGCTTGTCACTGCCAATTTTTACCACAACATCCTGTAAGCTTGCCCTGGGTTATATTTTTTTAATTTAAAAAACTTTTTCCTACTTTTTTTTTTTAGCACGCCTCAATCCACTCTTTGCATATTTTTAGTCTTAGTTTCCAGTTTACATTTCTCCTGTCATGTTTTACAGGCTTTCTTGTTTTCCTCATTTGAGTAAATTTTCCACTTCCTAAAAAAATCAAACTTTTCCCTTAATGTTCTTTGCTTTCTCATCAAGTCATGCAGGACTTTTACCACATTACTGGCTGAACAGTTTACCCAGGTTTCTAATAAAATTTAAAAAAATAATAAGAAGAAATCCCAAACCTCCACAACAATCAACAATCCAGGCTCTCCCTTTGTCAGAGGATTTTGGATATCCTTTGGCTATCCTTTGGACAGCCTTTGCAGTGTTTTTCTTTGAACTAACTGCTGAGTATTTACATAATTCCCTACTCCAAAATGGATCCCCATGTGCTGGATTTACCTGCTCTACTCTCCCTCGCCTCAGTGTCAGACCCAGCTGTGCAGTAGCTGCTGTCACACTTTGCTGGGTGACAAGTTGCTAATACGCACATAAACTAAGGCCAAAGCCAGAATGGCATCCTTTAGGTGGGATTTGAGAGCAGTTGTTTTAGGAAGCAGATGTTTATTTATTCCAGAATTTTCTCTCTGCATCTCCTCCTGATGAGTTGCTGACCCAGTCCAACACAGGTAATCACCATCTGCCATCATTGCTACCTGTCCAAAGTTGCAATTTCTCTAATCCCCTTTACATTTTCAGATCATTATGGTGATTGGGGTCAGAAGGACAATCCTGGCAGCCAGGGAGAGCTTTTCCAATCATATCTGTTATATTGTTATATGTCACAGAATCCCCCACATAAGCTGCCTAACCCTGTGTCCTTCCCTATCCTCCCTGAAGCTTTTCTGTCCTTGTCAGCTCAAATATTGAAATATTCCTTCACATCCTTCTAATTCCCAATGCCAGCAGTCTGCCTCTGCTAATAAGGGGTGGTCAGTCCTTCCTCTTGTGAGTCTCGCCTGTCTGTTCCCCAGAACTCCTAGTTCTTGGCATATCTAGACCCCTTCTCTTGATGCCACGGTCTCATAAATGCAGATCTCCGAACACTAAACTTCTGCCCACCAGGAAAAAACCCACTCCAAACAAATCAAATTTGGCACATGCCACCACTGCTGGTGGTGCTTGAAGGGCAGTCTTTGTGGGAGCCAAATACACTGCCAGACTCACAAGTC
Source organism: Calyptomena viridis (assembly GCA_013390005.1). Classification (NCBI taxonomy): domain Eukaryota; kingdom Metazoa; phylum Chordata; class Aves; order Passeriformes; family Eurylaimidae; genus Calyptomena; species Calyptomena viridis. The sequence continues at coordinate 118,523 of WEIV01006918.1, forward strand.
AGCACACATTCCTTAGGAAAGCACTGCCTGGCAGGTACTCCTGCAGCAGTGGATGGTGTAAGACAGGAGGAAGCAAATTCCTGCCCACCAGTGCCCTCTAAAGTGTTAATGGCCAATGTGATGGCCTGGGAGCTGGGAATGGGCACCAAGTGCCACCTATAATGGGGTGAGACAGGGGAGGCTGGAGCAGAGCAGCAAAACCTCCCCAAGTCTTTTAAAAAGCATCTGTGCCTGCTGTGAAATGAAATGCCCGGGGCTGCAGGACAAGGCTGCTGTCTGTCACTCCCACTGCCTGCTCTCAGTCACACAGGTCCAGCAGCAGGCACAGACCTGCCCCCCTGGGGACCAGCACATAAAGCTGCAGCCACAGCAGGAGCACCCAGGGCTCAGAGTGTGCTCTGCCTTTCCTACCTGTGGCCAGGTCTCAGCTAAAAACTACCCCATGGCAAGTGTGGGAGAATGGTGGATCCCTTCTAAAACAGGTATTACCCTGCCATGCCATCAAAGACCACAGGCATGTCTGAAGTTATAGTTTAGTGGATCTAAAATCTACCAGGGTCTTCCTTTCCCTCCTGGGACTGAGGACAGGACCACAACCACACCTTCTGTGACCCTCAGTGTGCCAGAACTGCACCCTGGCACTGTGGGGCCAAGAAAAAACAGCTGGAGAAGCTATTGAGTAGTTGCTCTTCAAAGGCAGAGGTAATTTGGGGTTTTCTCCAGGACTTCTTAAAAGAGGAGAGTTAAGGTTCCTTAAGCACATCCCTATTACTGTTAATGGCTGGACTCAGTGATCTCAAAGGTCTCTTCCAACCTCAGCAATTCTATGATTCTTTAGTTCTGTAATTTGTATTTTTCATGGTAAGGATGAAAAGTTTGCTGTGAGCACAGCCTGGAAATTTTCTTAGGCTGGTCTTGGGCACAGGAGGTCCAAAGGATATCTTGTACCCTACAGTTCTGTGAGTTTCACATGCCTAGTTCTGAACTCATCAAGTCAGCCTAAGTTTTTAAACATGTTGCAACAAAAGAATAAGCATTGCCAGTTACTATGTAGCTTGTAACAGAAGAGACACTGGTTTCATTTTTTTTGCATGCTCTTACTTGTCTCTTTCAGCTTCTCTTGAGCAAACTTTCTCATGTATAACTCAAGCAGAACTTCAGTGGTTTTTTTCTGGCTTGTGAATATACACTGAACAGACACTATGGTCCCTGTTACCCCATAGCTCTTTAACTACACATGCTTTAAAAGGGTCTATGTGCTAATGTAAAGTCCTTTTAAAAAATATATGGAAAACTAACATTCCAGAGGCTCCTACAGACTGCTGTTTGACTTTATTTTTCACTGGCTCGTGTTTGAGATCAGTGTCCAAGATCAGTGTTCAGAGGTCAATTCCCTAATCCTTTTTAAAAGGCAAATGAACTGATTTACTTGTGACAGTCCTGGCTGGGTTTAATCCTGGTGCCAGCTCTGCTTGTTGAGCCATGCCTGCCCTTTGCCCTCACCCCTGTGCACACTTGGATAGGGCAGGGATTAAGCACCGTGCAGTGTGTGGGGCAGGCAAGTGGGCCGGGAAACCTGAGGAAAAGCTGGTTTGCACCAAAAAGCACGGAAGGAACTCCAGGGTGAACTAACACTGCAGTGCTGTGTCCTGCCGGAACCAGTGTCTTCACGTTTAAAGACTGGAGGGTGAAGAGAAACAGGCGAAGTTTTTAAATAGCTTCCAGGGGAGATAAAAAGTACCGTTTGCAGATCCCGGCACCTCTCGTGCGAACCCCACCCCTCCCGAATTCATACGGAAGAGCGGAAATCACGGCAAAGTTCACCACAGTTTTTGCAAAGGGAGTTCTCTCCGAAGGAGCCGCCGGGGCCTCTGCGGGTGCAGAACAACCGCGGCAGAGCCTCCCTCGGGCACGGAGAGGTGGAAAGAAGGGAATCGGCGAACCCCCCCCAGCGCTCACAAGCGAGGGCCGAGCCCGCAGCCCCCCAGCCCCGGCCGGGCGGTACCTGAGCGCATTGACGGGCGGGTTGCGGAGCCGGATGACGGCCACGGCGGGGACCCTGGTGTACTGTGCCATGCCGAGCGCTGCCGCTGTGCCCGCTGTCCCTCC